>JASAMX010012467.1:0-21110 GCA_030248175.1 Microlaimidae sp. YZB2_3
TGGCCGGACGTGTGGCTTTTGGCCGGACATGCGGCTTTTGGCCGGACGTGCGGCTTCTGGCCGGACGTGCGGCTTCTGGCCGGACGTGCCGCTTTTGGCCGGACGTTCGGCTTTTGGCCGGACGTGCGGCTTTTGGCCGGACGTGTGGCTTTTGGCCGGACGTGCGGCTTCTGGCCGGACGTGCGGCTTCTGGCCGGACGTGCGGCTTTTGGCCGGACGTGCGGCTTTTGGCCGGACGTGCGGCTTCTGGCCGGACGTGCGGCTTCTGGCCGGACGTGCGGCCCGAATTGGATTTTATGATGCACGCTGCTACAGACTGCTGTGACATACCTTTATTAGATTATCCACCTTTGATAAAACGCACGACGCACGACAGAACTATTTATGCGTTTAAAAATACGAAAGATGTTATGGCCTTCCAAAAATTATAAATTTCAATAAAAATACACTATCGAATACAAATCGAAGTTTTAACGAAATTTTGAAAAAAATAACCGCCATTTTTCACGGAAAATTCTTTATTAAACCATAAATACAACAATATTCAGTTTAAATTTTACGTACGTGAAAGAGGGTAACTGTGTCTCTCTATTGGAAGTATTTTTCAAATAAATAGTGTGTAGTAAATATTTTTAAGGGTTTTAAAAAAATTTCATTGCAATTTGATTTTTAATATCAATTATTTCAATTACTTACAATAATATAATGAATGTTCACTTTATAATCGTGATATTTCTGCCTTTTTAACACTCATATAAATTTTTTAGTGAAATATTACTGTATTTTACGAGATCTGGTATGCCAAAAATGGCGATTTTCCATACTTAAGAAAACTGTCCGGAGAGACCTTAAGTAACCACTCAAATCACGAGAATCTGACGTCACTTTTTCAGCCAATAATATTCGATTTAATACATAGTATTTGTTTATATATGTGTTTTTGTATATAAGTTTTTTTAGGTATAAGTTTATTATAAGTTTATCATTTTTGTTTAAGTATAAGTTTAAATTTAAGAAACTAAGAAAACTAGGATTTTTTCAAATTTTATTGTTTTCTTTTTGTATCCTCTGTCGTACAGTAAAAGACGCCTTACTTAAAAAAAAGATGAACAGTGGAGAGTCATATGACACCCTGAATCAACCACAAATTTACTCCAGAGCTCCGGCCATTTAAGTGGAGGTGCCTACTATACTAGAATTATATTATACTATACTAGATTTATTTTGGGGTTTTATACTATACTAGAATTAAAGCGGGACATGTTATACTGTACTATACTATACTAGAATTAAAGCGGATCAGAACAATTGAAATAATTTTGAAAAGCCAAGAACATCAAAATAATTTAAAAATGGCTTTCACCAATTTAAAAAAAAATAATCATAAACTGGATTATTTAAAGCACTGTACCTTAAATGTAGTATTTTTTGGCTAAACCGCCGGAGTTCTGCTGGCTCTGAGTGTTGTGGTTTTAATCTACCCTAAATGTAATTAACTTGAAAACCAGTGTATTTTCAATTTTAACCTTTAAATGTTTTGCATGTCTAACATTCCATATAGGGTCATGAGCAAAAATTTTTAATTTTATATTTTAAAATTTTGTAATTGTTATATTACCACCAGAATTTTTAGGTTTCAGTCAAAAAAAAAAATCTAAAAGGATTTCGTACGATATTACTTGAAATGTGGGTAAATTTATATGAATCCAGCGATATTATGAAGTTATTAAAAATATTTTTTCTTATTTGGATTTTCTTGACCAGGGATCTGCCACCGTTCTCCCCCACAGATCAATGGTAAATACAAGCATATTATCAGCAAAAAAATATATAGCTGTAATATAAATTTCTATGAACAATCACGACAGTTAATTCAAAGTACACAAAGGTCTCGAGAAGAAATGGAAATAATTCGTAGATAACGGTGGTTAACTAAAAAAACATGAGTAAAAAAAATATAAGCAACCGCTTGTTTTCGAAAAATGTTAAAAAAAGAGCAAAATAGTTGGTTTTCTATACTTTTTATGCTCATTTTTTAGTTCACCAACGTCGTATAACAATATTACTTTAAATTCTTTTCGAGACCTTTGTGTATACATTGAATTAACCGTCGTGATTGTTCATATAAAAATAAAACAAAGTAATGGAGCAACATTATGTGCGTTTAAATAGATTTTTTTCATAAATTATAGCCGTATGGATTTTTTTTAAATTTTGCAACAAAACCGAGAAAACAACATCATTTACTAAACCACTTTGTTGTTTAAGTATTGGATAATTTTGAATTAAGTAAAAACCTTGAAATACTTTCGATATCTAAGAATTCAATGCAATTTTACTTTATACTAGAATTAATTTTTTTTAAAATTCCAGTATAGGGTAGTGCATTTAATTTCGGCACTTTTTTATTTTTCCGATGTAACTTTTCACTGTATGGCTCGATTTTCATGTTTGATAGCTCATTTTGAAGCTTTCACGATACTGCGTTGCGTCACAAAACTTTCACTGTACAAAAGTAGTTTTTTTACTTAATTAAATCAGTTTTTAAAAAAATAGAAAATTGCCGAAATTAAATGTATGCATTTAATTTCGGCACTTTACAAACAATCGATTGTTTCTCAGTCAAAAAATCATCATCTTTAAAAATTTAAAAGCCTATCATTATCTCCAGACAGTTTTCTTTAATTTAAGCTTCTATTTGTTGTTCAACGTGTAACTGGCAAAAAGTTACTGCTAAAATGCCAAATGGTATCAAAATGAGCAAAATTTTGGAAAAAAGTGCATTTAATTTTGGCACTTTTTAAAAAGACCCCCCTAATCGAGCTTAAATGCAGTGCTATGACCCTTACACATTTCAACGTTGTCTTTTAACTATTTACAACTACAATTTAACAACCGACCACTTAATTCAACCCGCTTTTACCTACACCAATACGTGTGCCGAAATTACACTATTTTATTTTATAATGATTGCTCACCACAGACGCAACGTAGAACCACGGGGACTAAAAATTCGGAAAATACACTAAATTTTACCAGTACAATTTAATTTTTAAACCAATTTATTGCGTAATCATGAAATGCCCATGTTCTAAAAACGAGTAACAATTTTATATTTTATAAATCACACAATTTCACATAAAAATATCATAACATAACAAATAAAAAGCTCACGACAGTCATCTACATATAATTAGCTCTCATTTGAGCTATCAAACGTGGTATTGCGTCCAGGATTACCAAAGATATAGTCCACAATCAAAAATGCCCAATTTGGAAAAGTGCCGAAATTAAATGCACTACCCTACCTGTCTTACTAGTAACGTTACTAGTAAGATAATTTAAACATCTATATTATTACTATATTATTCTAAAATTAGACTCATAGGTCTTATATTATACTACTATACTATACTAGAATTAGAATCGCAGGTCTTATACTACACTATACTACTCTCTGTTTTTTTTAGCGATACTGGAAAAAAGTTGACAAAAAATTTTTTGTTTGCGGTCTTATAACTTTTGAACGCGCTGCGATCAATATGCAAATATCTCGCGTTAAGGTCCTTGTACTTTTGGCTACCTCCTGAAAAAAAAGTTTTTTCAAAAATTTTGGGGGGTTAGCTCCAAAATTGGCGAAATTTACGGTCGTTTTTTTTTCGGCCAAATTTCCAATTTTTTACCATATGGGGCTTTACGTCTGAAAATTTTTTGGCAAATTGCCCATACTTTTCTGAGCTAAAAAATATATAATTTGTTAGGGGTAACCTACTTGGGTCGGGTACCCTGAGAGGTTAAAGGGGGACAATTTCACGATTTTTGCTAAAAATCTTTGTATGGGGGACACCAAATGCATATTTTGGCATCATGCTCAAAAACTGTTAGAACCACAGGCCTGAAACCGGGGGGGGGTTTATGCGGAAATTTAAGTCCGACATTTTGGTGATAGTCTTAAAAAATCTTGATGCCCTAAGGCACTGCAATGGCTGACCCCTCAAAAAACTTTTGACACAGCCCTTCTACATAGGCGAGTAATATATCATTTTAAAGCTCTCGGCGTGCTGATTTCAAAAATATAAAAAAAATTGCTCTAAATGGTCGGGTAACCAAAATACAGACCCCTTTGTACCCCCAAAATTAGTAAGGGGTGATTTTTTTGTTTTTATTATTTATAAGCCGTGTTTATATTCGTTTGAAAGCTCTATGCGTGCTGATTTCAAAAATATTAATTTTAAACTAAATGGTTACCCGGCTATATACCCCAAATACCCCCAATTTTGAAAAATGGTAATTTTGTCATTTTTCTATTTTAAGTGACATGTTTATACTCATATGAAAGCTCTCGACGCACTGATTTCAAAAATATATGGTTTTTTTTAATTTTCTTCAGTGGTTACCCATTTTTGCACCCATCAATGTACCCCCTAAAATTTCTAAGAGGTGATTTTATTATAATATCCTCATGTTTATACTCATATCAAAGCTCACGACGCGCTGATGTCAAAAAATTATTTTCAACTCGATTTACCCAATGGTTACCATTTTTACAACCAAAATGTATCCCCAAAAATTTTTAGGGGTCTTTTTTATATATTTATTATAATACCCTCACGTTTATACTCATATCAAAGCTTTAGACACGCTTATCCCAAAAATATAAATTTCAACTGGATTCACCCAATGGTTACCATTTTTGCAACCCAAAATGTACCCCCAAAAATTTTAGGGGGTCTTTTTTATATATTTATTATAATATCCTCATGTTTATACTCATATCAAAGCTTTAGTTAGACACGCTTATCCCAAAAATATAAATTTCAACTCGATTCACCCAATAGTTACCATTTTTACAACCCATAATGTGCCCCAAAAATTTTTAGGGGTTTTTTTATATATATTTATTATAATACCCTCATGTTTATACTCATATCAAAGCTTTAGACACGCTTATCCCGAAAATATAAATTTCATCTCGATTCATCTAACGGTTACCATTTTTACAACCCATAATGTACCCCCAAAAATTTTAGGGGGTCTTTTTTTATATATTTATTATAATATCCTCATGTTTATACTCATATCAAAGCTTTAGACACGCTTATCCTAAAAATATAAATTTTACTCGATTCACTCAATGGTTACCATTTTTACAACCCATAATGTACCCCCAAAAATTTTAGGGGTCTTTTTTATATATTTATTATAATACCCTCATGTTTATACTCATATCAAAGCTTTAGACACGCTTATCCCAAAAATATCACTCGATTCACTCAATGGTTACCATTTTTACAACCCATAATGTACCCCCAAAAATTTTTAGGGGTCTTTTTTATATATTTATTATAATACCCTCATTTTTATACTCATATCAAAGCTTTAGACACGCTTATCCCAAAAATATAAATTTCAACTCGATTCATCTAATCGTTACCATTTTTACAACCCATAATGTGCCCATAAAAATTTTTAGAGGGTACATTATGGGTTGTAAAAATTGTAACCATTGGGTAAATCGAGTTGAAAATAATTTTTTGACATCAGCGTGTCGAGAGCTTTGATATGAGTATAAACATGAGGGTATTATAATAAAATCACCTCTTAAGAATTTTAAGGGGTACATTGATGGGTGCAAAAATGGGTAACCGCTGAAGAAAATTAAAAAAATCATATATTTTTAAAATCAGTGCGTCGAGAGCTTTCATATGAGTATAAACATGTCACTTAAAATTAAAAAATGACAAAATTACCATTTTTCAATATTGGGGGTATTTGCGGGTATGTAACCGGGTAATCATAAAAAATTTTAGTCTAAAATTAATATTTTTTAAATAAGCACGCATAGAGCTTTCAAACGAATATAAACACCGCTTATAAATAATAAAAACAAAAAATCACCCCTTACTAATTTCGGGGGTACAAAGGGGTCTGTATTTTGGTTACCCGACCATTTAGAACAATTTTTTTTTATTTTTGAAATCCACACGCCGAGAGATTTAAAATGATAGATTATTCGCCTATGTAGAGGGGCGGTGTCAAAAGTTTTATTTTTAGGGGTCAGCCATTGCAGTGCTTTAGGGCATCAAGATTTTTTTGAGACTATCACCAAAATGTCGGACTTAAATTTCCGCATAAATCCCCCCGGTCTCAGCCTTTTGGCTCACAGTTTTTGAGCATGATGCCAAAATATGCATTTGGTGTCCCCCATACAAAGATTTTTAGCAAAAATCGTGAAATTGACCCCCTTTAACCTCTTGGGGTACCCGACCCAGGTAGGTTACCCCTAACAAATTATATATTTTTGAGCTCAGAAAAGTATGGGCAATCTGCAAAAAAATTTTCAGACGTAAAGCCCCATAAGGTAAAATGTTAGAAATTTGGCCGAAAAAAATCGACCGTAAATTTCGGCAATTTTGGGGCTAACCCCCCAAAATTTTTGAAAAAAAAAATTTTCAGGAGGTAGCCAAAAGTACAAGGACCTTAACGCGAGATATTTGCGTATTGATCGCGGCGCGTTCAAAAGTTATAAGACCGCAAACAAAAAATTTTTTGTCAACTTTTTTCCAGTATCGCTAAAAAAACAGAGAGTAGAATTAGAATTTAATTCTATTAAGCATCCCTGCTCCAGAGCCGCATTTATAAAGCGCGATTAACTTCGGATTAAGTTAATTCGACTGCTTATTGGCTGCGTGGAAAATGTTGACCAATCACATTTGCAAAAACGACAAATTCGAAGCTTATGGTGTTGTGTTCTTATATCAATAAACAACGAATTAATTTCATTTTTTGAATTCTGCTTTCACTTTTAAATAAACGATTTAGAGGTTATGCCGTTTGTTTTAAACGATTTGACTTGGATTTTTAAAACGATTTTTATTATTTTCATGGAGTTTAAAAAGAAGTTTTTTTTAATTTTCTGCCAAAAAATATAATATTGTTTCTTTTTAATTATGAAAATAGTCAAAAATAGGCCGTAGCTTCGCTTCGGAACTTGGATGGAGCACACAATATATTGTCATTACTGCTGGATGGCGCACGTACTGATAGAAATTGAATGTAACTTTTGTTAATAAATACAATTTGGGTTATGAATAAATTATATTTTATCATCAAATTGTTTATAAAAAAGACTACTATCAACATATTATTAGTCCGGATAAAAACTCTGTTCACTGCCGACAATACTCAAACTTTAATAAACTTCTATAACTCACTTATAGGATTTGTGCAGGGCGTATATATGAACATTGCTGAAACTCTTGATTATTAGCTGAAATAGTAAAAATATGACGTCGTCACTACATGATAGAAAGTACCTGGTCCCAAAAAATCTGGTTCTAAAAAAACAAACTTTATTAGTAAATCATAAGAAGTGCTGTTTGGTAGGCAGTTAGCAGAAGCGAAGTTTCAGTATAGTTTTCGTATGGTATAGAAATTCCGAATAATTCCTAAAAATTTCAGCGGAATTCGTCCGCTGAATTTTTTTAACGACTTATGTTAAAGGCACGCGGTTTTTGCGATTTAAAAGGAAAATTCGATGTTTAAAGTTTTCGTCAGTGCAAAAAATTATGTCAAAAATTTTGCTTCCAATGACTGGAAAAATAGTCCCGCACCAAAGTAAAATTTTTTGTTAGTACGGTGCCATAGTTTTTATGCAGTGCAGTTCCCGCTTTTAAATTCCGCTGGCCGATGCTTAGCACTGTTTAGCGCTGCAACCCTTTTGCACCTAGTACTTATCAACATAATATTTAATTAGTATTTAGAAAATTAAAGTTCAGCTTTGTATAGTAAGCATAGGTAAAAAATCTTTTTTCTAATGCAAAAAGATTTCCATGTCCTTTGAAAACTATTGAAATTGCATTTTCGAGAATACAAACTAAAGGTCATAATAAAATTGCTTACGCATAAACCTTAAAGCAATTTTTTTTCTTTTAAAAAATAAGAAACGCTTTAGCGTGCTGTTAAAAAAACAAATTGATAAAATGAATTATTTATTTTTGAGAGTTCCACGTTTATTTTTTTCCAATTATCGTCCCGCATTAAAATTGTGATATTGGTAAAATATATTAAATTCAATTGTAAAATTATTTAAAAATTAAAAGAAACAAAAATTATTATATATGATTTTTATTTGTTAACATAATTTAGTAAAAACTTGCTTTGTGATTGTGTTTTGTTTTGATATATTTAAACTTAAGGCTAACGGTAATTCCCATGGACCACGGACCAACATGGACCATGCCCATGAGGGGTGAAAGACTCAGGTTAACAATACAAAACAATATAAATTTGTTAGTGCACCTCAGGCTTAGGCTTAGTCTAATTCTAAGCCTGAGCCTAAGTCGTTTAAAAGTTAAAACTAACAAATTTATATTGTTTTGTATTGTTAAACTGAGTCTTTCACCCCTCATGGGCATGATCCATGTTGGTCCATGGTCCAACGGTAATTCCCATGGACCATGGACCGACATGGACCATGCCCATGAGGGGGGTGTCCGGAAATTTCGTCTTCTACATCTCGTCTTTCAACATCTCGTCTTTTACATCTCGTCTTCGGAAAACTCGTCTTTTAAACATCTCGTCTTCGGAAAACTCGTCTTTTGAATGCGATTTCGTAAACGTACTTTCAAAAATGCGAGTTTCTACCCCAATGATAAAATTTTCTTTGATTTTTGAATTTTGCTTAGGCTTAGGAAAAAAATAAGGTTTTTACTCTTCACTTCAAAAAGCATTAAATACAAATTTACTATGATAAAGTTTTGCTTGATTTTCAGGTTTTGGTTAGGCTTAGTTTCTCAGTTTTTTGACTAAATCATTTAATATAAGTTTATCATGATAAAAATTTTACTTGATTTTTGGCTTTTGCTTAGGCTTAGGTAAAAAAGTTTTTTAATACATGGTTTTAGTCAAAAAATAGGAGAAAATTGTCTTTTAAAAAGTGCGTTACAAAATCGCATCCAAAAGACGAGTTTTCCGAAGACGAGATGTTTAAAAGACGAGTTTTCCGAAGACGAGTTGTAGGAGACGAGATGTTGAAAGACGAAATGTAAAAGACGAAATTTCCGGGAACCATGAGGGGTGAAATGAAAGACTCAGTTTAACAAATCGCGCCGCTCGAAATTTCCTCCAAATTTCCTAAGCCTAAGCGAAACCTAAAAAACAACCTAAACTTTCTCCACGCAGCCGTTTGATAAAGTTTAGGTTGTTTTTCAGGCTTCGCTTAGGCTTAGGAACTTGTAGGGCATTTTAATTTCGATTTGTTAAACTAAGTCTTTCACTCCTCATGGGCATGGTCCATGTTGGTCCATGGTCCATGGGAATTACCGTTAGCCCCCAACTTAAAAACAAAAAAACAAAATTAAAATCAAAACGCGCCGCGACCGTGATTATTAATAAAAAAAACACGGAAAAGATAACTTTACTTTGCGTTGTTTGCACACCGTGTTTATGTGTTAATGCAATTTATTATCGTGATATTTTTACCTTATTAACATGTATATTGAATTTTTAAACAAACACTCGTGTATTTCGTAAAATCTCGTGCCAAAACTCGCGATTTTCCATACTTTATTTAAGAAAACTGTCTGGAGAGACCTTTAGGAACAGGGTGGTACGTGTTATCCACCCCCTCCCTTTAACTGGAATTTCGAGAAAAAGAACCCCAGAAAAAATCCAGCCCCCTTCTTTTAAATTTCCAAATTATATAAATTTTACTCCCTCTCCTGAGACAATTTTGGGTACTATTTTATTTTTATTATAGAATTTTCGTTAAAAACATAAATTTTTATACCAAATAAGTATTTTTACACCCTTGTTTTATTCAATAAACAAAATATATTTTTTTTAAAAAAAATAACTACCATTAATAGTTTAAAAGTGTTTTTATTTAAATATCGGACCCACCCTGACTTCCCTTTAGATCTTTAATGTGTTCACTACAGGTCCACCCTCCTTCGAAAGTCAGGGGAGGGTCAGATATAGGTGGGCAGCCCCCCGGGTTTTTTTCGTTTTGAGGAGAGGAAGCTATACCTGAGCCCCGAAATTCGAGGGGGGTGTTGTTCCAAAAATTTTTTTGTGGTATATTTCAAATACCCAATTTTTAGCGTTTTTGGTACTGGGACCCACCAAATTTTAGGGGGGTGTCAACTATAATCGGCTTTTTTTGGAGGGTATAACCCCCTCGGTAGGATTCCCATACGCGTCCCGAAATTCGATTTGACCGACCCTAAAGTAAAATACACTTATAAAACATCTTCATACCCTAAATCGGACCCGTAGACTTAGTTTTTGTGGCCATTTTTGAGATTTGAGCTTTTCATTAGGAGTTATAAGCCGATTTATACCCAAAAATTGCCCTATTTTGGCATTTACAATTTATGTTATTAAGAAATTTTTTTATTTAGCTTTTAATCAAACTGATATTATTTTTTTCGTATTACCAAGTGTCTGGCAGTTACAAATATACTTTGATTTTTTTCATGGTAACAACCAATTTGTTATAATAACCGATTAAATAACCATCAAATTTTAGTTGTGAAAAAATTCACATTTTTGAAAAACAACTTATTTTATAAAAAATCAATTATATTACAATTTTGTTTGATTTTTAGGTTTTGTTTAGCCTGAGGAACAATAAATCTGTGAAAAACTGAGTTAAAATTAGCGTTTAAAGCAAAAAAAATTGTCCATGTTTTTAGTGGTCCATGTAACTTTCGAATTTTTAATTTTTTTGAAAATTTTGAGTTTTTCAGACTTCTAGCATTGTTAAAACATAGTTTTTAATTTAATTTGTGCGTTCACATTTGTTTTTAGTAACATCATAATTTGCATATGCTGAAAAAGGTCAATTTTTTGGGTATAAATTGGTTCATAACTCTTTTGATAAGCTCAAATCTTGAAAATAACCATCAAAACGAAGTTTGCGTGTTTGATTCAGTGTACAAAGATGTTTTATATGTGTATTTTACCTGCGGATCGGTCAAATCGAATTTCGGGACGCGAATGGGAATCGTACCAAACATTTTCATACCTTAAATGAGACCCATAGACTTGATTTTTGTGGTTATTTTTGAGATTTGAGCTTTTCATTAGTACAATTTTGTTTGATTTTTAAGTTTTGATTAGGCTTAGGAACAATAAATCGGTGAAAAACTAAGTTTAAATTAGTATTTAAAGCCAAAAAATTTTGTTGTTTATGTTTTTGTTGGTCCATGTAACTTTCGAATTTTTAATTTTTTGAGTTATTCAGACTTCTAACATTGTTAAAACATAGTTTTTAATTTAATTTATGTGTTTACAATTTTTTTAATTAACATCATAAATTGCATATGCTAAAAAAGGTCATTTTTTGGGTATAAATTGGTTCAAAACTCCTTTGGATAAGCCCAAATCTTAAAAATAACCACCAAAACGAAGTCTGCGTGTCCGATTTAGTGTACAAAGATGTTTTATGTGTCTATTTTGAATAAGGATCGGTCAAATCGAATTTTGAGACGCGTATTGGAATCGTACCAACCCCCTATGGGGTGGTCGGACAACCCACCCCAGAAACCCCCTCCTAAATTCTAAAATGCCATTTACCCAAGCCAAGCCAAGGTAAAATACCTTCCTAGTTCCGTTGGTTGAAAAATGTGCAACTCATATATAAAAAAATGAAGTCAGAGTAGTTTCATTATAATGAAATGAACCTCTTCATTTAAATGGCACCCTCCATAATATAATGGCATAGTAGCCATTTTAATTCGCGCGAATTAAAATGGAGAGGAACCCATTATGATATATAGCATTTATTGAATTGATTCAATTTCACTTAATCTATACTCCTTACAAGTGTAATACTGCCTTAAATAGGCTGTTTTAGGTATTAGTGCAGTATAAAACCACCGAGATAAGGAAAATCTTGCATTCAGATGTATGTATATATTTATGGCGGATATGGATATGACTATACTGATTGGCGCTCATTAGCCGTTTTTCAAATATTAAGGAGAGAGTCCTAGAAGCTTCATACAAAATGGGCTTATTTCACTATTTCCACTTTTAAATTTAAGACTATTTTCCTTTAAATAATGTCTTTTTTTGGTTATCAAATAAAAATATATAGTTTTTTGCAGTTTTTAACGTTTATAAAACGTAAATGCAAAGCATCACATAACGGTGAGAGTACCGTAAATAACCCTATTCAAAAAAAAGTATCAGCACATTTATACAATAGTTCATTTATTCATGGTAAACCCATGTACGGACGACGTTTACTAATTAAAATAAACATATAATGAATAAATTTTTATTTTACTAAAATATGATACTGATTGCAATAAAAGAGTTGATATGTAAACATAAGCAAAAGAATATATTTAAAAAGAATATTAAATTGATTGTTTTGTTTTAAAAGTTAATTGGTAGAAATTAGCAGTGTTATTTTAAATACATTTTTTAATTTGATTGCCATTTTTTAATTTTTTGTTAAAATTAAGATCGCCAGGCTGATTTTTGTTTTGATTAAGGTCGCCAAGTAGGTTTTTTTCAGCGTAGACAAAAGTGATGGTTTATTTTCAATCCTTGAAAACATACCGTTTAATGAAAATTTATCATTAATAGATTTTTTTTGTTTTTTAGGATTTTCTTAGGCTTAGGTTTCGCTTAAGCTTAGGTTTTGTTTAGGCTTGCGTTTAGGTTTTGCTTAGACTTATGCTTAAGTTTTGCTTAGGCTTAGGTTTTTCTTAGGCTTAGGTTTAGTTAGGCTTAGGCTTAGGTCTTGCTTAGGCTTAAGTTAGGTTTTGGTTTTGTCCATGGCTTTGCAATAAACTTTAAATTGAAAGAAAAAACTGTGGACAAGCAAAGCTGTGCACGGTCTGGAAATGCCCCCCCCCCCGTTTTATTGAAAGATTTGTCCCCCCCGTTTTATTGCCCCCCGCCAATAAATAAAAAAGGACCCTAAAATTATGACGCCATTTTGACCTATAATAACGCCATCATCGCAATTTTTTTGCAGTTTTAGCCTATGTCAATATATTTTAAGCCGTTTCAGACCTATTTTTACCTTATTTTCGCCTTTCTTCTCCCTTCTTTTTCTCTCGTTTTTCCCTTTTTTCTCTTTTTTTTTCTTCCCCCCTGCTTGCCTCCCCCGTTTTATTGCCCCCCCCGTTTCAAAAAAGTTGCCCCTTGTGCCCCCCCATTTTTGAATTGCCCCCTCCGTTTTAACCCCAAGGGGGGGCAGTGCACAGGTCTGGGACAAGTCCAAACTTTATATGTGTGCTTTAAAAAATCTATATTTTAGAAAAAATCTTTCTAAAGCTATGATCAAAAATCGGTAAAAATGGCAGTTTTGTATGGGGGATTTTGAACTCCCCATTTAATATTTCAAGAACGGCTATCAAGCGCCAATTATCAGGGTGATATTTAGATTCGGCACCATATTTTTAACCAAAATTTCAATTGTTGCATTAAACAGAATTTTAAAATTGATTTTTCAATGTTTATAGAAGTAGGGTAGTTGCCTGTCCATGCTGGATATCCTAGGGTTTGCAATAAATTTTAAATTAAAACAAAAAACTGTAGAAAGTCCAAAGTTTAAATGTGTGCCCTTAAAAATCTATATTTTAAAAAAAACTTACCTCTAAAACCATGGTTAAAAATTGGTAAAAATCGCAATTTTGTTTGGGGGATTTTAAACTCCTCCTTTAATAGCTCCAGAACGGCTAGCAAGCGCCAATTATCATGGTGATATTCAGATGCGGCACCATCAATAACATAAATTTTTGTGCAAAATTTTAGTGAACGTTTTGGAGGTGTTATACTGCACTTTTACCCTGTTTTAGTATATAAAATTTAATATTAAACCTAAAAACACATAAATTACTAATTAAAAAAAAGAGTGGGGAGGGTTTATTTCAAAAAAATGTTGAATTTTGATAAGTTGTAAATTCAAGAGTAAACCAAGAACATTCTTTTAAATAGCTGAAAAGCCAAGTTCCCAAGTAACTAGCCAGTATTACATTACACTTGTAAGTACAGACCTGTGCACTGCCCCCAGGGTTTTTTTTGGGGGCAATTCCAAAACGGAGGGAACGGGGGGCAACTTTTTTGAAAGGGGGGAGGGGGCAAGCGGGAGAGAAAAAAAAAGAAAAAGGGAAAGAAAAAGTGACAAAAAAAGCGAAAATAAGTTAAAAACAGGCCTTAAATGGCTTAAAATGTATTTAAATAGGCTAAAAACTGCAAAAAATTTGCGATGATGTTGTCATTATAGGTCATAAATGGCGCCATAAGTTTAGGGTACTTTTTCATATTTTGGCGAGGGAAGAATCCTCCAATCAAGCGGGGGGGCATTTCCACACCATGCACAGGTCTGTGACTATATTATATACAGACCTGTGCACTGCCCCCCCCCCCCCCCGGGGTTTAAAAGGGGGGGGGCAACTTTTTTGAAACGGGGGGGCAAGCAGGGAGGAAAGAAAAAAAAAGAAAAAAAAGGAGAAAAAAAGAAGGAAAAGGGACAAAAAAAGAAACAAGGTAAAAATAGGTCTAAAATGAGTTAAAATACATTGAAATAGGCTAAAAACTGCAAAAAAATCGCGATGATGGCGTCATCATATGTCAAAATTGGCGTCATAATTTTTGGTTACTTTTTCATTTTTTGGCGGGGGGGGGAAATCCTCCAATAAAACGGGGGGGGGGCATTTCCAGACCGTGCACAGGTCTGTATATATAACATAAAATTATTGAGTTATGCCATTTAATGGCTTATTTTCCATCTTAATTAGCGTGAATTAAAATAGCATGGATTGTATTATAATAGAAATGCCATAGAAATGACTATTTCATTATAAATACCATACGCTGACTTCATTTTATATAAGAGTTAAACATTTTTTTTGTATTAATATCTTTGCTAGTGCACTATTAAAAAATATTATTTTCTAAAAATTATTATTTTAAGCTAAAACAAGAAAAAGTATTTTTGCCAAACTGGCCCTAATTTCCTTAGAATCAATTTTAATATGGAATTTATACAAAGCCTGTGTACGAAATATTTGGGCACAGAAGAATGATTGCAAACAAACATTACTTTCTAACAAGGTTAAAGCCAAAACTTATTATGCTTCGCAAATCTCAAATTATAAAATTGGTTTCAAAATTTGCAGGTTTTTTTTCTGCAAATATTTTCAAAATTTGATTTTTTATATAAATAGTTGCAAACCAGTGTCCTAATTTTAAAGATTTTTTTGTTAATTACCTAGATTACATTTAAATTTTATAATAATATAGTAAGGTAAACCTACAATTTAAGAAATATGGACGAAGAAAGAAATGTAGAAATACGCCAAGTCTGTGGTTCAACATCGTTCTGTCCTGGCCTTTTATCTCTTCACAAAAACTTAGGCATTCAAAAGTACAAAGACAATGAGGAGGAAATTGCGATCGGAGGATATATTTATAGAAATGGTAAATATACTAAAGAAACAAGCTGTAAGAGTGAAGGTTCAAACAAAACACTGCAGTGTGTTCAACAAAACATCCTGTTGCTCAACAAAAACAATATAACTGCAAATTCAAAACCTGATCTTAAATTTTGATTTTTTTACGTTCTTGTCAGAACTTCAAAGATATATATATATATATATATATATATATATATATATATATATATATATAGATATATGTATATATATATATATATATCTTTAAGGTATCTTAAAGATATATATCCTTATCTTTATTACCTATATAGATAATGAAAAAAAGAAGAAAATCTTTCTTTAAGAACATAAGTAGGTTAGGTGCCCGACCTACTCAAGCTTAGATAAAATATTTACCTCGGAGTAAAACGGTAAAAACTAAAATCCGACAGGAAGAACATACCTTAGAGTAAATTTGAAAAAGCGCGAAAAATTTTAAAATCACTACATTGTATAAAATGCTGAAAAATTTTTTAAATTGTAAGAAAGCGAATGAACAGTAAAAAATAAACTTTTGAAGCAACATTTATCAAATTTTTTGTGTTAAATATATACTAACAAAACAAAGGCAAACCTTTAAATTTTTTGAAGTTATTGGGAGAAAGGTCAGGGTTTGGGAGCATAGGTGGGCAGGGGGGGGGGGTTGGGGGGGTTATACCCCCCCAAAATTTTGGTTTTTGCTAACACCCCCCCCCCTGAAATTTGGGGTACCCGGCGACACCCCCCCCCAAATTCGCCTCCCGGAGAAAAATTTTTAAGCGTTATAAAAGGACTAAAAAAATTTTCCGCGCTTCGCGCGGAGTGTTTATTACCTTGTTTATGTCATATACTTCATTTTTTTTATCCTATTATTCAACAAACATTAATTAAACATTATTAACTTTTTAACGTTTTAAACACGTGTTTTAAATGTAAAGAGATAAAAAAACCTTAAATTTTGTAATAAACATCATCTGGAATTAAAATTTCTAGTGTATTTTAGTGCCTTAAATTAAAAATTTTTCCAAGGGGGGCATTCTGCCCCCCGGACTCCCCTGACAAGGGGCTCTGCCCCTTGACCCCGCTGGGGGGCTCTCGCCCCCCAGACCCCCCATAACTGGGGGGCTGCCGCTCCCCAGATCCCCCTCAGGGTTAGTATTTACCCCCCCAGACCGCCCCCCAAATGAAATTCTGGGCACGCCACTGTTCTAGACCCCCCAAATTTTTATCCTTGACAACCCAAAAGAAGGGTCGAACTCCAAATTTTTCCCTTTGCCGACCCAAAAGGGGGGTCCAGACCTCCCTGGCTACGCCCATCCATGTATGTATATAATCTTTAATTAATTAATTAAATATAAGTTTATGGATTAAAAATTTTGTGATACTTCATTTTATAATCAAGACAATATAATTACTATTCTATTATTACGTAATTATCAAAAAACTATGACTTCTAATCGAATTCTAAGAATATATAAACACATATTATCATAGAGTTTTGGCGGGCCGCTAGGGGGGGGGGGGGCCCCCCGGGGAAGGCCAAAATTTTTAGGGGGGGGGGGCAGGGGGGCCGGACCCCCCGCCTTTAGGGGGGGCGACCCCGGGGCGGATCAAATGGGGGGGGGGCTCCAGCAATTAAAAACCCAGCGCCCCCGGCCCCGGGGGCGGGGGCACCCCAAAAATTATTATTAAAAGAATTAAAAAATAAAATTTATAAGTTGCAATAAGGTCTTATTTAAATTTTACAGTTTTAAAACATTTATAAGCTTCTTTTACGTTTTTTACGCGTTTTAAGCCAATCTTAAGGCAGCGCGGAAATATTGGGTACACCCCCCCCCCTCAAAATTTGGGTCTTGCCAGACACCCCCCCCCCTAACATTTCACCCCCCCCCCCCCTATACCCCCCCTCCCCAAAATCCGAGAGGCTGCCCACCTATGTTTGGGAGTATGGGAGGTTCGCCAAAAATAAGCAACTTAAAGCGTTGGTTCAGAGTAGGAGGGGAACCATAGGTGATAGATGGGAAAAAAGAGGTTAATTCGTATTGTATCAAAAATTAAAATCTTAAAACTGCGACACGCCCGTAACACCCCTCCTCCAAATTATTTCATTCGAAATTATAATAAAATCTCATAAGAAAAAGCAACTGAGCTAAAAAAAAACGTTCACAAACCACAATCAAAGCCTAAACAAAACAAAGGTATCATGTTAATCTTCGCTATTTCCGAATTATTCTGAGTCAAAAAAACTTCTTTTTTTTGTATACCTACGTGTAAATAGGACAGGCGTTGATGAGTGTACAGGAAATTATTAGTAGGTATTTGTCTCCCGGAAAGAATGAAATTCAAATTTAGCACTAATCCCAAATATTTGAATACTAAGGTATTTAAATCCAACCAAAGATAAACACCTCTTTGAGGTCCTTACCGTGTGGCCATTGCGGCCTAGCCCACAACCGGAGGAGTAGGTTTATCTTTACATACACTATTGTGCAACCAAAAGATAAGCCTTCCTCCCACGGTAAGACAAACCGACCAAACGTAGGCCTAGGGAATAGATGTGAGATAGGTAAAATAAATTTTTATTGTTCTCTCTGTATTATTAAATATAACCTCACATCTAATCCCTAAAATCCTCTGATAGGGGTGGGGCCTTTGACTAACATTCTACATCAACAACAGTGCTGATATAGGGTGGTAGGCGGTAATATGGAATATCCATGGCCGGCCCGCTTCAGCTTTAAAAAAAAAAAAAATTTTTAAATTTAAAGAGGTGTTTATCTGCTAAATTTTTTTTACAATCCCTACCTACTTTTTAGATCAAATAAATGGTAAAACAAAACAACAAATCAAATAAAAAAAGTAAGCGGTTTTATTTGGCAATCAGAACTGAGCTCCCCCCTCCCCCGGGGGTTTTATTGGAAAAGGACAATTCCAAAACAAGGAGGTGCACGGGGGGCAACTTTTTTGAAACAGGTGGGGGGGGGGGCAATAAAACAGGGGAGCAAGCAGGGGAGAAAGAAAAAAAGAGAAAAAAAAGATTAAAAAAGAAGGAAAAAGGAAAAAAAGCGATCTAAGGTAAAAAAGGTCTAAAATAGCTAAAATGCTTTGAATAGGCTAAAAACTGCAAAAATTTCGCGGGGATGGCGTCATAAAAGGTCAAAATGGCGTCAAATTTTTGGGAATTTTTTCATTTTTGGGCGAGGGGGGGCAATCTACCAATAAAGCGGTGGGGGGCATTTCCAGACCGTGCACAGGTCTGGGCAAAGATTATAATTGTATGTGTTGCGCTCAAATTTTATAGGAACACCAACGAAGCTCAGTTGGGTCTCTTGGGAAAATGTATTGGAAATACATAATGATACTTCTGGATCAAAAAAGGAAGAAAATCTTTTAGAAGTCTTCAAGTTTCCACCGGATTGCCGAGTGCTATGCGGCTGCGACGCCTGGATGAACGGTAAATACTATCGTTTTTGTGTTTGAACTCAATACTAAACAAAATCGAATCCTTACCTTAGATGTATATACTTCCAGGTTTTTGGTTATGCTTAAAAATAGATTTAAGCTCAACATTAAAACCTTGAAGCAAAATATTTTTAGTGACTAATTGATTTAATTGTTTTAGAAACACACCCTGGTTTACTTTTGGGAGTAAATAGATGTAATCGAAGTTTCCTTTGTTTTTTTGATGTTCTTGCCGGTTCAATTCTATCCTGTATACACGTTTCACAACAGGTATTTTTTTCTAAAAAGAGTGAAGTTATTATTTTTATAACATTGAAAAATAACTCGTTGGATAAAGAATAATTTAAAATTTCGAAATTATGACGGATGGTATGTTATTAAAGTAGGTAATAACTAACCGCAACCTCAAAAGCCAACAACTCTCAAATTAGAAGATCTATGGGAAAGACCAGTGGATGCGGTCAGGTTCCTCGACCTCGAGGCCATAACTTAATTCTCCGGCAATGACAAACAAACAATAAACAGCTTGTCGTTTATGGGAGTGATAAATTAAAATAACGTTACTTTAAGTTAAAACAATATAAAATAACTGCCTGACTACAATATTAACAAATATAGAATGGAGTTACAGCTAAATTAAACATAGTATTTATTTGGATATTTGGTGTTATCATGTCTGCGCTATGTAATGATTATAGTTTTACATTAATATATGAGTTTGCTTATTTATTGCAGTTTTCTTTCATTTAACGCAAGCAAATAAAAAAATATGTATTAAGATATTTTCCGTGGAGTGTATTTTGGATAGCGGTACGGCAGGTTTGGTTGAGAAACGGAATCGTCTTCACCCCAGTCTCCAATTAACAGAAATGCTCTGTGCAGTTGGGACTAAACAGGTAATCTTTATGTGTTTTGTACCATATCAACATTAGATAATGGACCTTTACTAATATACACGATTGTGAATAACGCAACTTAGGCAGAACAAGTCCACCTTCAGCCTCGAAAGTTTAAACCTCTTTAAACAAATCTTCATATACCCCAGAAGTCTCAAATGGACTCTCACGCTTTCTTCTAAGTCAAACTCTAAGTATAATATTTGAATTAATGTCTACATTTTGTTCTCACCAGCACAATTTTTTTATTAAAAATTTTTTGTTCCTTTTTATATCTAAATGGCATATTTTAGTGTATAAAATTTAATATTAGCCCTATTAAAACTTAAATAATCTAAGCTTAAATTAATTACCAACAACTTTGTTAAGAAATCAAAATTCAAACCCTTCCGACGATCCCCTTTAGGTTTTACTCAATCCAGTCCAGGGGTTGGTCTTCCTAATTACCTGGGGGAGGGAGAGGTGTACGCACCCAATCTCCCCCTAACTTTCAAAGGGTCATTTAGCCAGTGTAGCCATCCGCCAACGTCCCACCTAGGCAGGGACGTAGCCAGAGTTTCATTTTGGGGGGGCGGATTGTAGTACAAAAAAAATTTCGGGGGGCGGAGCCCCCCCACCACCTTCCAAAATTTTTTTGGGGGGGGGGGGCGGAGCCCCCCCTTAATTTTTGAAAACGTTGAAAAAGCTGGGATAAACGTAGATAAAGCTGTATAATACACTGTTTTGGCCTAATAACCTATTATCTAATGTTTTTAGCGGTAAAAACATGTTTTCTTAGTTAAAAATTACATAAGCACACATTGGCAGAGCCTGGATTTTACAAAAAAGGAATTTAGAGACGTTAGTTTCAGACCCCTTGGCTAAACCCACATTGTAAACCAAAGCACATAAGCAGCATCTCGGCTCCATGTTTTCTAGGGTTCCTACCTATATGAAAAAAATCCGAGCCAATGCTATAAGCGGCAGGAAAATTTAGGAGGGGAGAAGTACATAAATCAACCAATATGATTGTTTGTTTTGCTTTCTGTGTAGTACTTATTACTTATAAAAATTATTGTACTAACTTTGAAATAACATTAGCATCAGGCAACATAAATAACGAGATATATATGTATGTATACTATAGAAAGTGACCGCTGAGCGAAGCGAAGCGGAACAAATTTTTATTTTTTGGGGGTCCATTGGGGTACTAAAATTATTTTAAAGTTTGGCGCCGAGCGATTAGCGAGGCGCTAGAAAATTTTGAATTTTTAGCCTCTGAAAACCCCCAAATTTTACTATCTGGCGACCATTTCGGGGGGGGGGCGGCCGCCCT
>JASAMX010012468.1:0-40947 GCA_030248175.1 Microlaimidae sp. YZB2_3
TTTATTAAGGTATTGTTATTCTCGCAAGGCTTCCGAACTGCCGAGAAACTGGCCCAGAAAATTGTTCCTTTCTTTATGTAAGTTTGTGTAAATTTTTTTAATACTTTACCTTTGTATTTTTGAAACTTTTTACCGCTAATGATAAAGCAGAAAGGTAAAAATATTATCAATAATAATTGTTTTTTTTTATTTTAAATTAATGAATTTTTATGAAGCGTTATGTAAGTTATATCCTTAAGTATGAGGTCGAATATTTTGATTAATAAATTAGAAGCGTTGCATATCTTTGGCTGGTTTATTATAAAACTTTAGAAAGTGAGGTGTGTTTTTTTTTGACAAAAAAAATAATGGTTTAAAATTGTGTTAATGATTACACATTAAATTTTTCGGATATTTTTGAAAAATTAAAATTATGTTTTTGCTGCAAAGCGAGCTCCTTGCGCCCGTAATTAAAGTTTTTATCACCAAAACCTCTGCCGCTTTTGGGTGTACTTAAAAAATAAACAAGAATTACTTATTAAAAATAATCAGTGATTTTATAAATCCAGTTAACAAATTTTTAGTAATTACAATAATTTGCGCATTTTTCTACTCATTTTTTCTACCTTGACGTCCAGAACAACGAGGCCGAATAAAGCAAGTTTTGACACATAGTGATATGAAAAATTGAAGCAAATAGCTATTTTTTTAGTTTTTGACTAAAAAAAATGCAGGTCTTGAACAAAGCGCATTTATTAAATTATTAAAAATGAACACTACGGGACTTTGTGTTGCACTACACGCCGTTTAGATTGTGCCACGAGCAATTGTCAGACCAGAGCCATTACGATTTCGGCCTCCGAGCACTGAAAAACGTCCTGGTCAGCGCCGGTAACATCAAGCGAGACCGGATACAGAAGATCAAAGAAGAAGCCGTTCAGCGAGGAGAAGTGGTTTCCGAGGCCAAAATCGCGGAGAACTTACCCGAGCAGGAGGTGAGCTATCGTTTGTGAGCTTTCTGTCAACAATTTGTGAGTATTTTGGTAACAATTTTTGGAAGAATCGGATTTTTTTGGGATATAAGTTATTCAGATCTTTGCTCGGTCTGGAAATGCCCCCCACGCTTTATTGGAAGATTCCCCCCTTTTTTTGTTCCGCTCCGGCCAAAAATAAAAAAAGTACCCAAAAATTATCGTGCCATTTTTGACTTATTATAACGCCATCATCGCAAAATTTTTGCAGTTTTTAGCCTATTTCAATGCATTTTAAGCATTTTAGACCTATTGTTACCTTAATTTCGCCTTTTTGGTCCTTTTTCTACTTTACCTTCTTTCTTTTCTTTTTTTTTTCTCCTTTTTCTCTTTTTTTTTCTTTCTCCCCTGTTTGCCCCCCTCCCGTTTTATTGCCCACCCCCGTTTCAAATAAGTTGCCCCCGTGCCCCCCGTTTTGGAATTCCCCCCCCCCAATAAAACCCCGGAAATGCAGTGCACAGGTCTGAATTTTTTAGTGGTCACTTATCTAGCACTTTATGGGACACTTATATAACATTTTACACTTTATGGTAATCTTCAGAATGAATTTTTAACCACGATTATGTAGTGTATTGGTCATTTATATAGCTGGGGTAATCATCAGACAAAGTTTTCAACAAATAATTAATTAAGTGTAATATTGCGTTTTTTTAGATATTAATTCAGTCCGTATGTGAAACGATGGTACCGAAGCTTGTGGCGGAGGACATCCCTCTGCTTTTCAGCCTACTTAGCGACGTATTCCCCGGTGTACCGTACTCACGCAACGAAATGAGAGGGTAAGGATACGTTTGTATGTCTGCTTGTTTGTTTGCTTGTCCGCTTGTTTGTCTTTGTCCGTTTAGCCGCTACGTTTGTCATGCGTTCGTAGAAGGTTTGTGGTCGTCGAGTCCGCTAAGGGGGAGGGATTTATAAAGTGGAAGGTCCATCCCCGGATGAAAGGTCCAAATTTTTTGGAAATGAAAGTTGATGATGATTATAATGCCTTTATCGCATCCCCTAGAATCACACACGCTTTTATTGGGTGCACAATGTCAACAGTGTTCAAAAAGAAGGGAAGAAAACCTATTACAATACCAACAAAACAGTAGAATTAACAATCCTATAGCTAAAAGCAACATAAATTATGCATTGCATGCACGCTGAATAGTCAACTATGATATAAATTAGAAGTGCATTTTGACAAGTATTAAAAAGCGATTAAGCGCTGTAATTTCTATGTTTGTGCATTACAGGAGAAAAAACTTGTGTAATTTATTGTATTAATAATCTTTTTGTATTATAATACTTTGTTTTAGATTGCAGGCGAAAATAAAGCCGGTATGCGAAGAGCGTTACGTGTGCCAACAAACTAAAATCATTTATTAATTATTGAATGATTATTTGTATTTTTATTATAATTAAATTAAAATAAATTTTATTTTATTAAAATTTATTTATTTATTTTATTTTAGACTGCGGGAGAAGATCAAGCAGGTGTGCGAAGAGCGGTACGTGTGTTACTCGGAGGTGGAAGGAGAACTGGGGTATCTGTGGGTGGAGAAAGTGCTCCAACTTTTCCAGATCACGGAATTAAACCACGGCCTTATGCTGGTCGGACCCAGTGGAAGCGGGAAGTCGGCCGCTTGGAAGGTTTGTCTGGTTCAATTTTTGTATTAATTTAGGGTAGGAAGGAACAGCAATAGGTTGGAAAACACAGCGTCATTATTAGACCTGTGCATGGTCTGGAAATCCCCCCCCCCGTTTTATTGGAGGATTTGCCCCCCCCTTTTTATTGCCCCCCCCCCCCCCGCCAAAAAATGAAAAAGTACCCTAAAATTTTGACGCCATTTTTGACCTATGATGACGTCATCATCGCGAATTTTGCAGCTTTTAGCCTATTTCAATGTATTTTAAGCCATTTTAGACCTATTTTTACCTTTTTTTCGCTTGTTTTGTCCCTTTTTTCCCTTTTCCCTTCTTTTTTCTCCTTTTTTTTATCTTTTTTCTTTCCCCCTGCCCCCCCCGTTTGCCCCCCGCCGTTTTAAAAAAGTTGCCCCCCCCCGTGCCCCCCCATTTTGGAATTGCCCCCCCCCCCCCCGTTTTAACCCCGGGGGGGCAGTGCACAGGTCTGGTCATTATCGAAAGCATTGAAAGTCGTTTTGAGTAAGAGATTTTTATTTTATATATTATTTTTAACTCTAATGAGAATTCATACGGTAATGTTTTAGATTCTGTTGGAAGCTCTGGAGCGCTTCCAAGGCATAGAGGGCGTGGCTCACGTTATCGACCCTAAGGCCATCAGCAAGAGCGCCCTCTACGGCAGTCTGGACCCGAACACGAGGGAGTGGACGGACGGACTTTTCACGCACACCTTGCGCAAGTATGTCTTTGTTTGCTATTATAGTTTATCTTTGCGTTGGCTTTGGCGTAGACATGACTTACAATGATATTAATTTAGAATCATCGAAAAATCTGATGTTCTTATTGTAATAAATAATTATAATTTCTTGATAAAATGATAGTTTATTAAATGATTGAGAACCATTAAAAATAGAATTTTCATTAATATGGTTACAAATTGTGGGGTTTTATTTTTATTAATTATGATATTTATAATACTAATATACCTTGATTTATCGAATGGTTTAAAATGATCAAAAAGATTTGTGGTTCGATTTGTTGTTGATTAATATTTTAAACAGTGATTTTTAGATTAATCTTAAATTATTAAAAAAACTATTATTATTATGCGGCATACACGGGGTAGTTGGTCCGGAGTGGGGGTTAAACTCCAAATTAGGGGGGATTAAAATCCGAGAAACGCAAAATACCCATATCCAAACCTGTGCACGGTCTGGAAATGCCCCCCCGTTTTATTGGAGGATTTGCCCCCCCATTTTATTGCCCCCCCCCCGCCAAAAAATCAAAAAGTACACTAAAATTATGACGCCATTTTTGACCTATGATGACCATATCATCGCAATTTTTTTGCAGTTTTTACCTATTTCAATGTATTTTAAGCCATTTCAGACCTATTTTTACCTTCTTTTCGCTTTTTTGTCCCTTTTTTCTCTTTTCCCTTCTTTTTTTCTCTTTTTTTTCCTTTTTTTCTCTTTTTTTTTCTTTACCCCCTGCTTGCCCCCCCCGTTTTATTGCCCCCCCCGTTTCAAAAAAGCAAAAAAGTTGCCCCCCGTGCCCCTCCCCGTTGTGTAATTGCCCCCCGTTTAAACCCCCGGGGGCAGTGCACAGGTCTGCATATCGTTTTTTTTTTCTGGAGGAGTGCATTTTACTCATATTGTTTTTTGATTCTGAAAAAAAAATAGGTAAAAAAACGCTAATTTTAGGTAAAAAAGTCCTTTTTATTGCATTTTTGAGCTTTTTATTGCTTAAAACATTCATTTTGATCTCAAAACTTAAGTTTGGAGGCAGTTAGAAGTCATTTTAAAGACATTTTAGAAGTCATTTTTTTCTTCATTTTTCCAAAATTGGGGGGGTGGGTTAATCTTTTCTCCCCCCCACTTTTGAGTGGGAGGTGGTTAAACCCCCCTTCTCGGAATTTGGGAAAGAGGGGGGTTAACCTCCCCCCAATCCCCCGTGCCCATGTATGTTATGCGGCTATAAACTATAATTAATTGTTATGCGGCTCGATTTTTTATTGATTCCAAATTAATGTTAGTCATCAGAAAAATTCAGTGTTCGATTTTGTAGATTAATAATTTGTTTTTAAATTATGTGATAATTTTATAGTTTATTATGAGTTACCCTTAATTTAGAATTATTGACAACGTACGCGGAGAGCTGGACAAGCGTCAGTGGATAATTTTCGACGGAGATGTGGACCCTGGCTGGGTGGAAAATCTTAACTCTGTCCTGGATCAGACCAAATTGCTTACCCTGCCTAACGGGGAACGCTTGGCAATCCCGCCCAATGTAATTAATTATAATATTTATTTGCTTTGATTTATCGATTGATTTAATATAATCAAAAAATTTTGTGGTTCAATTTTTATAAATTAATGTTTTTAGGTTTCGTTTTAATTTTGTAGGTTGATATAAGATCGATCTCTTGCGGCAAAAAACTGGATATTTATTGTATTGAGGTTTAAAATGTTTAGCCATTTTGTTTTCAATAGTAATTTTCTGATTTGACTTTAATTTAATTAAAATGTTGTGATTCAGGTGAGAATTATATTCGAAGTTCAAGACTTGGCGAGTGCAACGCTGGCCACAGTGTCCCGTTGCGGCATGGTATGGTTTTCTGAAGACGTGGTCACTGCGGAGATGTGCTTTGAAAACTACATTCGGAAACTGCGGTAAGAATTCTTAAATAATATAATACAATAAAATTGTTTCTGAAATATTAATATTCGCACACCGCCGTTGCTGTTGTTGCATTACCTGAAACTTATCTCTCCTATGCAGATTATGCAAAGGACAGGCGCGCTACGACAAGCCAGCACCGTGCTTCCTGAAGGTCAGCACGGTGCTGGTAGCTCAATCATAGATGAACACGGTCAAAAAGCCAGAGGGGGGTGTTTACCCCGGGTAAATGACTTTTCAAAGTCTAGGAGATGGGTCCTAGGGGGGGTCGAACCCCCCTAGCTTTTTAGGGGGGGTTGACCCGGGGTGCGAAATTTTGAAATCTAGAGGGGGGTCAGGTGGGGTCCGGTGTCCAAAGCAAAACAGTTTTAAACCATAATAACTTTAATAATAGTTCTTTTTATAGGATAATGCTACAATTTATTGAATAAAAAGCGATATTTAGGTATAAAAAGGGTGTAAAAACATGAATCTGTGTTAAAAATTCACGTTTTTGAAAGAAAATTTAGTATAAAAAGTACTTAAAATTTTCTCGAGTGGGGAGAGGGTGGGGGTAAGATTTCAGAATGTAGAGGGGGGTCAGGGGTACAAAATTCGAAAATTTGGGGGGAGGGGGGCCCCCTGGATTTTTTTAGGGGGGGGGGGGCCCAAATTTCGAGGCTAGGGGGGGATGGACCCCACCCTACCCCCCCTTGTTCATCTATGAGCTCAATGCTACAACACACCGCCGTGTGGGCGTTTTACTTACGAATCATCAACACATTGTTAAACCATTATTAAGTATAATGTTTTTTTTTGTAGTTACGTATCATTGGACGAGGCGGAAGCTGCAGCGACCTCTCGGGCCAGTCGCGGTATCACCACTCCGGGTGCCATCACCTCACCCACCGCCGATGCCATGAAGGATGATATGCTCTCACCAAACATACAGGTAAGAACAAGATATTGCATTTGTTGAAAAAGTGTAAATAGTTTTTAATATTGGACTGAATTATTAAGACCTGTCCGATTGCCCTGTTATCGCCATGAAAGATGACAATGCTCTCGACGAAAGTACAGGTAGGAACAAGATATTCATGTGGTAAAAAAAATGCAAATCCTTTTTGATATTAAATAAAAATATTAATACTTTCTCAATTGCGCGCAGATTTCATAAAGAGCGAAAAGCTCTCGATCTCAACAAACATAGAGGAAGGACAAAAATATTTAAAAAATCATTATAAACACATTTTTTCTTCGATTTTTCAAAAAAAAAGAAGAGAATGTTTAACGCCTACTTCAGAGTGAGGGTAGGGTTTGATTTGAACTAAACCCCGTTTTTAAAATAGAGGAAACAAAAGTTAACCCCTCTCTCCCTAAAGTTAGCCCAAACTGACTTCTCCTTACCCATGTATGGCCTAAAGTATAATAATGTTAAAGCACTGATCTTCCAACTTCTTGACATGATCATAATTTTAGCATAACTATGTTGTAACACTGGCAACCGCCTTATAATAAAAATAGGTAGGCAGAAAGGGAGAGGCAAAAGGGGTTGTTATTATGTTATATGTTATAGCACCATTATTATTTAGCATAAATATATAGCACAAAATATTAATTTATTGGTTATGGTCATCATAGGTAAGCACGGTCGGGGAAGCTGGGGGGGAGTTACCCGGGGTAAATAAAATTTTGAATTCTAGGAGGGGGGTCACAGGGGGTTCCGGACCCCCCTAGCTTTTTAGGGGGGGTCGACCCGGGGTGCAAAATTTTGAAATCTAGAGGGGGGTCAGGTGGGGTCCGGTGTCCAAAGCAAAACAGTTTTAAACCATAATAACTTTAATAATTGTTCTTTGTATAGGATAAATACTACACTTTTTATTGAATAAAAAGCCATATTCTCAGTGTATAATAAGATATAAAAGCATGAATATGTGATAAAAATTATCACGTTTTTGGAAAGAAAATTTAGTATAAAAAAGGTACCTAAAATTTTCCCGAGGGGGAGAGGGGAGGGTCAGATTTAAAAAAATCTAGAGGGGGGGGTCAGGGGTAAAAAATTCGGAAATTTGGGGGGAGGGGCCCCCTAAATTTTCGTCTTTGGGGGTCCCAAAATTTCGAGGCTAGAGGGGGTGGACCCCACCATAGGTGTTTTTGGTCGGGTCTGCTTACGGGGGGTCCACCCCCGGGTGGAAGGCCAAAATTTTTTAGGGGGGGGGTGGGTCCAGAGGGGTCCGTACCCCCCTGGCTTTTTAGGGGGGGTCGACCCCGGTGCGAGATTTCAAATTTCAGGGGGGTCAGGGGGGTCTAATTTTTTAGCAAAATTTTTTGAAACTCAATAATTTAAGTGTTTTTAGGTCTAATATTCTAATTTTATGTATTAAAACAGCCTATTTAGGCCTAAAAAGTGGTATTTAAACACTGTTTTTAACTAAAAACCCGGTGTTTTTAACAATAAATAAAAAATATACTTCCAAATTGGTCGGGAGGGGAGGGAGAGGAGGGTCAGCCTCGCTAGGGTGGGGTCGAGCCGGACCGCTCTCGAGCTTTGGGGGGAGGGGGGGGGGCCCTGAATTTTTTCTCAGGGTATCTAGTTTTGGCCCTAGGGGGGGGGTGCACCCCTCGGTCCCCCCCCCCCCGAAAAACGTCCTATGGACCCCACCCTGCCCTCCCTTTCTCACCTATGATGGTCATAATGTTAGTTTAGGTGCAAAGGGACGTGGTTCAGATGCTTTCGGACCACCTGACATCGGACGGTCTGGTGCTGCGCTGTCTCCAATTCGCGGAGGAGCGATTGGAACACGTGATGGACTTCACGCGAATACGGGCCCTTGGTTCCCTGTTCGCCATGATCAACCAGGTCATTCGGCAAATACAAGTTTACAACGCCGCCCATTCAGACTTTCCAATGCAGGTAATGTAACAATTGTCGTTGTGTTGATGTTTCAGGAATACGTCGCGCTATAAGTGGGAGTTGTAAGTTGAAATTAACGGGTGTGTGTGACATTTCATTTACGTACTTAGAAACCGCCTCGCGTTTTTAGATGTCACACAACAAACGACGTGAAAACTAGACCAAGCTCCGAGTCTTCATACTTTTGTGACAATTCAAGTTCAACCTTCTAAATCTTTTTGACTTAACAGTTTCATCTGTAATGGTGTATTTATAGAAATAAAAGTAGTTTCATTTTAAAGCATTTAAAAGTATTTTAAAGCATTTAAAAGTGTGTTTTGTTAAAACCAAAATCATTCACAACTTAAAACGAAAAACTAAACTTACCTAAACAAACAAAATATATTAATAATTAATATAATAAATATATATTAAAATAATAATTGATTTAGCACGATCAAATGGAGCGATTCGTTTTGCGGTCATTGATTAGCAACATTGTGTGGTCCTTTTCTGGTGACGGACGCTTGAAAGTGCGCCAAGAACTAAGCGACTATATTCGAAGTATCACAACTATACCGTTGCCACCGCAGGATAACGTGCCTATTATTGACTTTGAGGTTAGACTATTATTAATTTTTTATTACTCTTATCAGCTTTCTGAAATTTACATCAAAACTGTCCGCACATTCATGTTTTACTAGGATATATTGGGTGATTTTTTAATAAATCAAATAAAAAATTTTAATAGATATACGACTGAATTTGTTAATTTTGGCTGACCAAAATATTGGCAGGGGTTATCCCTTTAAAATCTTAAAACCTTGTGAAACATTTGGGGTTATCAGGAACACGCACCACACATTACGCGTTTGTCATGTTAAATAAAAAAACGTTTTTAGTGTTAGTTTTTTTGTATTATTCGTTGATTTTTACGAAAATTTTGCTAAAAAAGTTTTTATTGTTAAAGACACTAATTTAGTTGTTTAAAAGTCATTTTAAAGACGTTTTTGTTGTGTTTTTTTTTAAATAGAGGGAAGAGGGATAGGGCATACATGGGCAAGTTGGTCCGGAGTGGGGGGTTAAAATCCGAGAAACGCAAAATACCCATATCGTTTTTTTTTGGAGTGCATTTTACCCATATCGTTTTTCGATTTTAAAGAAAAAAAGGTGAAGAACGCTAATTTTTAGTCAAAAGGCCCTTTTTATTGCATTTTTGAGCTTTTTACTAAAACATTCATTTTGACCTTAAAACTTAAGTTTCGAGGCAGTTTGGGGGGTTAACTCCTCCAACCCCCCGTGCCCATGTATGGGATAGGGTAACCTCTTTTTCATTATAATAAATTTAGTCGAAGTAATATAGCCACATCTGGTTTCATTTTTCTTTGATAGTAAAATTTCTAGACGGAACATAAAAAGCAGGCACTTAATTTAAATTATATACTGTGATCTGTTTTTTTATATCAACAGCAGCAAGTTATTTACATCCCACGACGAAGTAATCGCCAGAACTGCCACATAAGCTTTATAAGGCGACTATAAAATGCGCTATAATAGCTAATATGAACAGAAGGTGACTAAAGTAAAGCTGAAAATAAAAATATTAATAATTTATACAAAACCACTATCTCAATTTGTACGAAAAATGTAAACTCAGTGCTTGCCAGTGATTTCAAAACAACACTTAAGCAAACAAAAAAGTCCACAATGGACATTGGAATGACAAAGTGCACATTGGAATCCACTGAAAGCGAAGGATGCAACACGGATTTAAAATGAATTAATGTGAAGCTCCTTGTCCCTATCAGGTTCCAATTGGCCTTCATGCATTAGTCTTATATAATTATATAACTATTATATCCTGGAGTTGATCAGTATAATTATTTATTTAGGTGACTCTGGCGGGCGAATGGAGCCCGTGGCAAAGCAAGGTGCCCCAAATCGAGGTGGAAACTCACCGGGTGGCTGCCGCAGATCTGGTGGTGCCCACCCTGGACACAATCCGCCACGAGAGCCTCCTCTACACCTGGCTGGCGGAGCACAAGCCCCTGGTTCTTTGTGGACCGCCCGGCTCCGGAAAAACTATGACCCTGTTCTCGGCACTCCGGGCCCTGCCGGACATGGAAGTAAGACACTTTATTAACCCGTTGACGGGATGTGCCTTGACTACCGTCTTGCTTCCCCTTCTTAAAAACGCAATAATGCAAAATATTTTAAACTATTTTCACAGATTTTATTCTATTTTAATAAGCTTTTTTCGATTTTAGCCTATTCTTGTGCAATTTTAATTTTTGTTGTTCTATTTTTTTAATATTTCACCTGCTTATTTTTGTCCATCTTCCTGCTCCATTTTTTTTCACAGCTCTGGGGTGGTATTAATGATGTTTCCCGGAGCTCTGGAGCGGAGTTCCGCTTTTAGGAGTTCTGGAGCAACCCCGTAGCTCTCCTGAGCTCCGCCTTTTTTTGTACTAACTTCATAAATAATTAAAAAGTGATGCCATAAATTATTTTTCTCAAAATTTTTTTATAAATTAATTTTTTAAACTTAATTTAACTTAATTTAACTTTTTTGTGGGTATTTTCACATAACCTAGGGGTCAAACATAAACTTTTGTTTTTATTATTTAAAACGCTAGAAATAGTCTTAAAAACGAAAATAAAATAATTTTAAATGTATTTCAAGCTTAAATAAGCTTAAAATCGGTAATTTAAGGGGCGAGCTCCGGAGCTCCCTTCGCTTAAAATGTCTGGAGCTCCGGAGCATGATATTGGAAGATAGGAACATCACTAGGTGGTATGCATCACAAGGCATTTCTGAAGGAAATCACCTGAGAGAATGCAAACAAACAAACTAGGTGGTATGTTGAAGCTGAAGGTTTAATCCGGCTTAAAGTTAATCTGAGATTAGCTATTGTCGACAGACAGTAAACATACTAACAGTATTGGTTGAATAATCTAGGTTAACGGAGTTAATAACATCACTTTCATTTTAAACTTCCATTTTAGATTTTTTAGATTTAGAAAAGTTTGATTTCTCAAGGAGGGTTGGAAAAAGATGAAATTTGTTTCTTTTTTACAAGTTTACATGGGTGCAAGGTTAGCGTTAAAAATTCAGCTAAAAATCTGCCTCTGTTTGAAAAATCCTTGATCTGCTAAACCAAGTTTAAATAGCCGACTTAAAAAGGTTGTGAGGCGATCGCCATTTTGAATATTTTAGATCGTCCATCAATTACATAATCACTTAAAACATCTGGGAGCAGGGTTATAAAACAAATGTTTTTTTTTATTTTTTAAAAAGACTTTCAACTAAACCCTTTTAGCGAGTTTTTGAAAGAGAAAAGTAGCTCCGGAGTTCCGCTAACTTTACAGTCGACAATTACTAATCTCAGTCAGATTAACTTTAAGTCAGATTAAACCTTCAGCGTACGATTCCTGTTTTTACACCCCCGACCTGTTGATGTTTCAGAAATAACTTATAATAAATGTCCAATTTTTCTTTCTTATGTTTCCTTTTGGTGTTTCTTGATTTTGTCTTCTGTTTTTTGAGTGTTATCTTGCTGGATGGCACTAGATAAAATAGGCAATTGCTCTTGAAAATGGGACCCTATGTGAAAAATGCTTTGCATCAATTTGCACTCATGAAGAACACTTTGTATTGACTAGTTCTAAATAAGGGTTTTTTTGTTGTAAGAAGACGGTACAATGACAACCATAGGTGGGCAGGGGCATAGGTGGGCAGGGGGGGGGTTGGGGGGTTATACCCCCCAAAATTTCGGATTTTGCTGACACCTCCCCTTAAATTTGGGGTACCCGGGGACACCCCCCCAAATTCGCCTCCCAGAGAAAAATTTTTAAGTGTTATAAAAGGGCTAAAAAAATTTTCCGCGCTTCGCGCGGAGTGTTTATTACCTTGTTTATGTCATATACTTCATTTTTTCTCTTATTATTCAAAAAACATTAATTAAACATTATTAACCTTTTATTAACGTTTTAAACACCTGTTTTAAATGTAAAGGGATAAAAAAACCGTAAATTTTGTAATAAACATCATCTGGAATTAAAATTTCTAGTGTATTTTAGCGCCTTAAATTAAAAATTTTCTCGCTCGGGGGGCATTCTGCCCCCCGGACCCCCTGACAAGGGGCTCTGCCCCTTGACCCCGCTGGGGGGCTCTCGCCCCCCAGACCCCCCACTACTGGGGGGCTGCCGCCCCCCAGACCCCCTTCAGGGTTAGTATTTACCTCCCCCAGACCGCCCCCCAAATGAAATTCTGGCCACGCCACTGTTCTAGACCCCCAAATTTTTATCCTTGGCAACCTAAAAGGGAGGTCGAACTCCAAATTTTTCCCTTTGCCGACCCAAAAGGGAGGTCTAGACCACCCCCTGGCTGCGCCCATCTATGTATATAACCTTTAATTAAATATAAGATTATGGATTAAAAAGTTTGTGATACTTGACTTTATAATCAAGACAATATAATTACTATTCTATTATTACGTAATTATCAAAAAAAATGATTTCTAATCTAATTCAAAGAATATATAAACACATTATTATTAAAATAATTAAAAAATAAAATTTATAAGTTGCAATAAGGTCTTATTTTAATTTTACACAGTTTTAAAGCATTTATAAGCTTGTTTTACGTTTTTTACGCGTTTTAAGCCCATTTTAAGGCAGCGCGGAAATATTGGGTACACCCCCCCTCAAAATTTGGGTCTTGCCAGACACCCCCCCCCCCTAAAATTTGACCCCCCCTATACCCCCCAGAATCCGAGAGGCTGTCCACCTATGGGCAGGGGGGTTGGGGGGTTATTCCCCCCAATAATTTCGACTAGAGCCGACTTCCCCCCTAAAATTTTGGGGGTAACCCGGACACCCCCCTAAAATTTGGGGGTCCCAGTACTAAAAATGGGGTATTTGAGGTAGCCCAAAATTTTTTTTTGGGACACCCCCCTCCCTCAAATTTCAAGGGTCGGGTAAACCCCCAAAATCCAGGAGGCTGCCCACCTATGATGACAACTATCGCTAATCATATGTAGGGGAAAATTATAAACAGCGAGCGTCTATTACATTTACAGATTCAAATATTTCAAATATTTATTGGTTCAAAATCTCCACCCCTTCCCTTTAATAATTTTTTAACTACTTTTTAATATTACAAGTACAAAAGGATTTTTTACAAATTTTTATTTTTTTGTCGCTTCGTGGGTACGGTAACGCCACAGATTATATTCTATTTTAATAAACTTTTTTCTGCTTTTTCCTATTCTTGTGCAATTTTAACTTTTGTTGCTCTATTTTTTTTGATATTTCACCTGCTTATTTTTGTCCATCTTTCTGCTCCATTTTTTTTAGAGCCCTGGGGTGGTGTTAGTGATGTTTCCCGGAGCTCCGGTGGTCTGGAGGGGAGTTCCGCTTTTAGGAGTTCTGGAGCAACCCCGTAGCTCTCCGGAGCTCCGCCTATTTTTGTACTAACTTCATAAATAATTAAAAAGTGATGCCATAGATTATTTTCTCAAAATTTTTTATAAATTAATTTTTTAAACTTAATTTAACTTATTTAAAACGCTAGAAATAGTTTAAAAGTAAAATAACTTTAAATGTTTTTTAACCTTAAATAAGCTTAAAATCAGTAATTTAAGGGGCGTAGCTCCGGAGCTCCCTTCGCTTAAAATGGTTAGAGCTCCGGAGCATGATTTTGGAGGATAGGAACATCACTAGGTGGTATGCATCACTAGGCATTTCTGGTGAAAATCACCTGAGGGAAAACTGGCTATGCAAACAAACAAACTAGGTGGTTGAAGCTAAAGGTTTAGTACGACTTAAAATAATCTGAGATTAGCGATTGTCGACACACAGTAAACACACTATACAGTATTGATTGAATTGAATAATCTAGGTTAACAGAGTTAATAGACTTAATCTCAGATTAAATCGTCACTAATCACAGACTAGCGGGAAAAACTCGCAAGTTTTTGATCCACCTCCGGATGTTTAAAAATTTTCCATAAATTAATAAATTTAATCTTGAGTTAGTGACGATTTAATCTGAGATTAAACCTAATCTCAGATTAAATTCGTTAAACTATATTATATAATCGATACTGTTAGCATGTTTACTCTGTGTCGACAATCACTAATCTTAGATTAACTTTAAGTCGGATTAAACCTTCAGCGTACGATCCCTGTTTTTACACCCCCGACATGTTGATGTTTCAGAAATAACTTTTTTGAAATGTCCAATTTTTGTTGTTTAGTTCTATGTGATGTTCAGTTAGTTTTTTGAGTGTTATCTTTCGGGATGGCATAAGAAAAAATAGGCAGTTGCGCTTAATAATGTGACCCTATATGTGAAAAATGCATTGCATCAATTCGCACTAATGAAGAACACTTTTTAAAGATTTTTAGTTTTTCGCCGCTTGGTGGGTACGGCGCTGCTAACGCGCTTGGTTTCCACCTTTTTAACGTTTCAATTACAGAAAATGTGTCTATTTTAAAATTTAGAATGAACTTTTTAGAATTAATTTTTAAATTTTGAATAGTTTTACAATCAAAACTTTAAAAAAACCTATGTAGGTTTAAAATTAGGTTCAAAACAAAATTTCAACTTTATTTTTGCTAATTCGAAATCATTGTTCACGAAAAAACTATTTTAGTGATGATTTTTAATTTACTATTGTGATGTTTAATCTAAAAATCAAAATTTACTTAGCACAAACTTATATAGTAAAGCACTTTAACAAGATAAAACATATCATTGTGAGTGTAGCAATTTTAAATAAGTATAGGTTTAAACTAAAGAAACTAATAAATTACGATTTTTACAAATTTTATATTTTTGTTTTCTCTCTTGTACAGTAAAAGGTGCTTAATTAGAACTAATCTTTTTACTAAACTATAATAAAAAACCTATAAATAAAACTATAATAAATTATAAACTCTATTATCTCATTGTAATTACCACCACTTACGATTTTCTTTAGGTGGTAGTTGGTAAGCGGAGCGCCATCACCCCGGAGCTCCTAATTTTATTAAAAGAGTTTTTGTGTTGTTTAGGTGGTTGGTCTGAATTTCTCGAGCGCCACCACTCCGGAGCTCCTAATTTTATTAAAAGAGTTTTTGTGTTGTTTAGGTGGTTGGTCTGAATTTCTCGAGCGCCACCACTCCGGAGCTTCTAATTTTATTAAAAGAGTTTTTGTGTTGTTTAGGTGGTTGGTCTGAATTTCTCGAGCGCCACCACTCCGGAACTCCTAATTTTATTAAAAGAGTTTTTGTGTTGTTTAGGTGGTTGGTCTGAATTTCTCGAGCGCCACCACTCCGGAGCTCCTGTTGAAAACCTTCGATCACTACTGCGAATACCGGCGGACGCCGAACGGTGTGGTTTTAGCGCCGATCCAACTGGGACGCTGGTTAGTCCTTTTCTGCGACGAAATCAATTTGCCGAACATGGACGAATTTGGTATAACAATGAGTCCCGTTGTGTTTATGTTTTAAAATTAAAATTAAAAACAAAATAAAACTATTAAATAAATTTACATTTTAACAGCATATTTTTTCCAAACAATTTTTACTAAAGTTATATTACTTGCTGATTCAATTTTTGACATTTATTTTTTTATATAAAAAATCGTTATTCCCCACAATCATCATCAATTAGATACAAGTCTAAACAATACTTTGTTTGTATTGTATTAAAAAACTAATTTAGGATTTTTTTTTATTTTCATTTCTTTTAAAAATATGATTTTTTTAAATTTTCTTGAAATTTTGAATTACGTTTTACTCCAAACCACATCTAGAAATGGCCCCTTTTTTCTTTAACTTTCTATGAAATTAAAGCAAAAACTGAAAGAATCAAATTTTTAAATGGCAAAAAACTGTTTTTTGAGCTTTAAATTCATCGAACTGTATCTCAAAAAATAACAACCGGTAAACAATAAAATTATTACTGTGGGATACATCATAATTGAAGCTTTCGATCGCACTATGCTTTTGTCGGACAAATTAATATTTAAGTTAATATCTAACTTTTAGTAAACATTGTCCTTAAAGTATTTTAAGTTTTATGTAAAATATATTTGCTTTTGAAGTTTCAAAAAATATTTCATGATTACGTTTTTATTAACGCCGGCTCAAAGTGTGTTTGCTTCTGAAAATATATCCAGGGAGCCAGTTGATAGAACCCGCCGTTTTTTTGTGCTGCTTTTTTGAATATTTTAAAAGAATAATGTTAGAATTTTATATTATTAATTTGTTATGCTTACTATTTTTTGTTTTCAAAACATATTAAAAACGTTCCACTTTAAATGTAATTTTTTTGTAACCAACAATTTTTCAAAACTTATTAAAAACATTAAAGATTTAAAAATACAGTTAAAACAACTCAAGGACGGAGCTTCGGAGCAACGTATTTTTTTTACTTGTAATGTTTTCGCTCCGTCGCATGATATTTGTAGGTAAAAACATCACTGCTAATAACTGTAATTAATTAATTTATTGTTTATTTAGTTTTCCAACATGATTTAGGCACTCAGCGCGTAATCTCGTTCTTGCGGCAGATAGTAGAGCAAAACGGGTTCTATCGAACCTCGGATCAAACGTGGGTCACTCTGGAGCGGATCCAATTCGTGGGTGCCTGTAATCCGCCTACAGACCCAGGCCGAAAACCCCTCTCTCACAGGTATGTGAAGTATGCTGCGCGCATAGGTGGGCAGGGGATTGAGGGTGTAGGTGGCCAGCCTCCTGGGAGGGGGTATACCCGACTCCCGAAATTTGGGGGCGTCCCCGAAATTTTTTTGGGGGGCGTACCTCAAATACCCCATTTTTAGCATTTTTAGAACTGGGACCCCCCAAAATTTTAGGGGGTGGGGTTGTCGGCTATAATCGGGATGTTTGGGGGTATAACCCCCCAACCCCTCCTCCTGCCCACCTATAGTTGAGGGGAGTTTGAAGCCCACAAAATTAGAAAATTGCTAACACACCCATAAAATTAAGGATACCCCGGACACCATAGGTGGGCAGCCTCCTGGATTTTTGGGGGGATACCCGACCCCCAAAATTTGGGGGTTGTCCTAAAAATTTTTTTGGGGTATATCTCAAATACCCCATTTTTTACGTTTTTATTACTGAGGCCCCGCAAATTTTAGGGGGGGGGGTGTCCGAGGTACCCCCAAATTTTAGGGGGGGGGGTGTCGGCTATAATCGGTATTTTTCGTGGGTATACCACCGCCGACCTATGCCGAACACCACTCATAAAATTTATGGGTCCCAGTCCCAGTACGGGAACAGTTCTCTTCGAACAGTTTTCTAAAGTATGGAAAATCCGGATATTTCACAACCCATATCTGGTGATAGCAATAATAAAACTATTTACCATGTCACGTGATCCTAATGATGCAAAAAACCTTAATTTTAAACCTGTAAACATAGATGCACTAATGAATAAAATGGTCTTTAAAAATCAAAAAAAAAAAAATTTCTCTAATTCACTGCAAAATTCAGTATTGAAACCGCAATACAGAGCAAAAGTTTAATAATTTGCATCCATGAAAGTTTTTGTTTGTTGTTTTGTATTTTTTTTTTAATATTTTAAAATACACGAAGGACGAAAAGTCGACTAATATTGACAAAAACCCAGAAATAAATGTTGTGTAAAAGTGATTGATTTTTGCTATCAACCGATATCAATAATTGTAAAAATTCTAATAAATTCTTAAATTCTCAAAAAACTTTGTCGCAGGGGGATGGAATTAGAAAACTTATACTGTTCTACACCTTACAGGAAATAACACTGCGCGATATTTCACTTTCCATTCACTCAACGTTTTCATCCACGTTTAGACCAACAACCACTTAATTTGGTTTTGAAATCATGCTGGATTATAGTAGACACGTCATGTATAGTAATGTATTTAAAAAGTGCGACATGTATTTAAAAGTGCGGTACGGAGTCAAACTTTTTGTCTTCGATTTTGATGATTTTTTTGTGAAAACGTCACCCCTGCCCCCAATAGGCCACAAAATTTTTTTCGCCAAAATATCTTTATGGGTTTAAGAGATATGTATGACCACCCAAAAATCGCGGTTTTTTGGAATTCTGTACGTGAAAGATTTTTCGATGGGTGTAATGATTTAAGTTACAAGTTATGCACTAAAAAAAGCGGCTACTTTCTACTTTTATTTAATACTTTGATTGTTAAGATTGCCTAGATTGGTGCTATATTTCTTGAGATATTGCGTTTCCCGTACAAAAAACCTGCGATTTTTTTTGTTAAAAATACCAAACGACGGCAGTGATTTGATTAAGTTTGCCCAACATTTTTACCTACACTTTGTATTTCTAGCAAAAAAAATCGCAGGATCTTGGGTTTTTTTGTAAGGGAGACGCAATATTTCTAGCAATACCGCTCCGATCTTAACAACCAATGTATTAAATTAAAGTAGAAAACAGCCGCTTTCTTTCGGTTAAACTTTTATAACACAAGTACAGAATTTCTATAAACCGCGATTTTTGCAATTTCATATCTTCTGAACCACCAAAGATATTTTGATAAAAAAATTTTGTGGGCTATTGGTGGCAAGGGTAAGCTGTAATCGAAGACGAAAAGTTTGTTTCAGTACCCTCCGCAGCGCGAGCGCGTACAGAAAAAAACGAGAACAAGAGCAGTAGACAAAACAAAACGAGACAACAATACGAGACATAAAGCGCATAGAGAAATAAAAATGTATTTTTTATGTTTTTGAAACACAGACTCAAAATTCTAAATTTCCATATGTAAAAACTATCTGGAGAAATCATAAAGTACAATTGATAGTTTGTGTGAGTGGTTTGTGGCAGGCTGCCGCCAGAGGTGTTGGCCGCTTAACGCACACCGATTCACCTCTCTCTGACAGCAGCACCTTAGTACATTACTATGAAAGGAGGGACTAGATATAAATAAAACCAAACTTGTGGCAGGTTTTTTGTAGAGGGTTAGTAAGGGTTAGTAGAAGTTAAAAAATACTTGATAAATATATTTTCTAAAGTTTATAATTGTAAGAAGTACAGATAAATTAGAGTCCCTGTAAATTATAATTCTGGTGGAACTCTAGGCGTTTAGGCTTGACGCATTCTTAGATTCAGTTTTGTTCTGCTTAATCTTGCCTGAGAATTAAACAAAATATTTGACTTGACCTGAAAAACTAAAAAGAAAATAAAAACTAAAAACATATAGCCAATGAAACACAAAGTACACAAAATTATAATAAGATAGAAACCTACCTGTTACTGCCTGCAGAGGCAAAAGCAAGACAGAATACAAACATACAATACATGTTCATTCAAGCCAAAAATGCAAAAAATAGAGTAAAATTGCATATACTTGAGCACAAAACACACACACACACACACATAAACAAGCGCAAATAAACAACCAGAAATACACCATAAATGCCACTATTATTATCCTTATAATTACGCAATACGAATACATACATGGAACAAACAAGCGCACATACACATAGACTGGCGCATATACACGCGGACACACACACACACCCATGAGCGCACTATAACGCATCGTATAAATAGTAAAATAGAAACTGATCAAATTTTTGAATAATTTGTGATTTAATATGATAATTCATTAAGGTTCCTGCGTCACGTGCCTGTGATCTACGTTGATTATCCGGGTGAGGCCTCACTAAAGCAAATCTACGGCACCTTCAACCGGGCTATGTTGCGTATGGTGCCCGCCCTTCGCTCGTACGCCGACCCACTGACCAACGCTATGGTGGAGTTCTATCTGGAGTCCCAGGTCAGTGAGCTTGTTGGTTTTGTTTGTTATTTCCGTCGTTGTGATGTTTCAGAAATAATATTATTACAAAGCCCAACGACTTGTGGTAGTCCAAAGTATGTGGAGTAGGAGTCTGTACCACTGGCCTTGCAGGAACACCTATACTGCTCATGTACGACGTTAAATGTAAGATCAAAATTAGGCGGCGACTTAAAATCCTTTAGCTAAGACCTCGGAATGGTTGAACACTGCGCGCAGTGAACACTCTAGCGGTAAAGATTGCCAACATTGTTATCAATGTTGGACGAAGAGTCTCAACCATAGGGGTGAATTTTTTTTGCCCCTTCTGGCTTGTCTCAGCGCCTCCCCTTTGTATAATCTGCATAGGGAAGATAAGTTTCAGGTAATGCAACAACAACAACTTGTGGTATTGAGTTTTTGAAAATGAATTGGCTTTTTTTTCTTCAGTTTTTGACATTTCTGTTGTAGTGATATTTTATACTTTAATTGTACAAAAGTTTAGACGATACAAACTGATTTAAAACATACTTATAGCTTAAGTTTAACTAAAAAATTAGATTTTGTATATAAATGTTAATTTGTCACTATGTGGTATTGGAGTACATAGACACTTTAATTACACAATTATGTGGTTTTTTAGTCCCTATTTGAGAGAAAAAGCTCCTATCTCCCTTCGCTTTCAATGAGCGAAACTCCGGAGTATTATGATATGTTTTTTTGCAGGAGAAATTCACGCAGGAACAGCAGCCGCACTACGTGTATAGTCCTCGAGAGTTGACTCGCTGGGTGCGTGGTATCTGCGAGGCCATACGACCACTAGAAACGCTGGCTGTTGACGGGCTGGTACGGTTGTGGGCCCACGAGGCCCTGCGACTCTTCCAGGACAGGTATATACAATAGATAGATGAACAAGGGGGATGAACCATTGTCCATAACCAAAGTCTCAACCATAGGGGTGAAACTTTTCGCCCCTCCTGGCTTGTCTTAACGCCTGCCTTTTGCATAATCTGTATAGGGAAGATAAGTTTCAGGTAATGCAACAACAACAACAACAAGGGGGGGGGGTAGAGTGGTGTCCACCCACTCCCTAGCATCGAAATTTTGGGGGCTCACCCTAGAAAAACATCCAGGCCCCCCCTCAACCCAAATTTTCGAATTTTTTTACCCCTGACCCCCCTCTAGATTTTGAAATCTGACCACCCTCCCTCCCCTCGAAAAATTTGAAGTACTTTTTTTATACTAAATTTTCTTCCAAAAACGGGAATTTTTAACATAAATTCATGTTTTTACACCCCTTTATTCCTGAATATTGCTTTTTATTCAATAAAATGTATTATCTTATAAAAAACTATTATTAAACCTTTAATGTTTTAAAAGTATATGCTTCGGAAATTGGACCCCACCTGACCCCCCCCCCCTCTAGGTTTCAAAATCTTCAACCCTTGGTCGCCCCCCCCCCCCTAGAAAGCTAGGGGGTTCGACCCCCTAGGACCCCCTCCTAAATTTTGAAATGTCATTTATCCTTGGTAAGCACCCCCCCATAGCTTTTTGACCGTGTCGTGTTCATCTATGGGTATATAAAGTGGATTTTAGGCGTTGGCGAATAAGTGGGTCGGTGGTGCAGAAAATTCTCGCATAGTGCGGGAAAGTCAGGAGATGGAAGCTTAGTGAGGCATGCGTTTTGTTTTAAATTTTAGAGAGTATGAGACTTATTAAATTTAGACACAAGCCTAGCCCACGACGTCCCACGACTTATACAAAACAGGTGTAGGGTAGTGCATTTAATTTCGGCACTTTTTTGTTTTTCCGATGTAACTTTTTACTGTATGGCCCGATTTTCATGTTTGACAGCTCATTTTAAAGCTTTCACGATACTGTGTTGCGTCACAAAAGTTTCACTGTACGAAAGTATTTTTTTTACTTAATTAAATCAGTTTTTAAAAAAATGGAAAATTGCCGAAATTATATATGTGCATTTAATTTCGGCACTTTACAAACAATCGATTGTTTCTCAGTAAAAAAAATCATCATTTTCAAAGATTTAAAAGCCTATCATTATCTTCAGACAGTTTTCTTTAATTTAAGCTTCTACTTGTTGTTCAACGTGTAACTGGCAAAAAGTTACAGCTAAAATGCCAAATAGTATCAAAAGGAGCAAAATTTAGGAAAAAAATGCATTTAATTTCGGCATTTTTTAAAAGGACCCTCTTAATCGAGTTTAAGTGCACTGTTATGACCCCTACACATTTCAACGTTGTCTTTTACCTATTTACAACTACAATTTAACACCCGACCACTTAATTTAATCCGTTTTTACCTACAGCATATGAGTGCCGAAATTACACTATTTTATTTTATAACGATTGCTCACCACAGACACAACGTAGAACCACGGGGACTAAAAATTCGGAAAATAGACTAAATTTTACCAGGACAGCTTAATTTTTAAACCAATTTATTGCGTAATCATGAAATGCCCATGTTCTAAAAACGAGTAACAAATTTATTTTTTATAAATCACATAATTTCACATGAAAATATCATAACATAACAAATAAAAAGCTCACGACAGTCATTTACATATAATTAGCTCTCATTTGAGTTATTAAACGTCGTATTCCATCCAGGATTACCAAAGATATAGTACAAAATCAAAAATGCCCAATTGGGAAAAGTGCCGAAATTAAATGCACTACCTTATAAAGTTAGCATTGAGATTTTAACTCCGGGATATCGCTTCAAAGTTGGGAGATAGAACCTTGTCTTTTGTTTTAGGATTACTTTAAGAAGCATTCACCACAGACAATAATCATGCTGGATCGGTAATAGGAGGCGGGATATTTTATAATCGCTATGAATTGCCATAAAAATGCTGATAAAAGGCTTTATAATGGGAAAAAAGTTAATGGAGATTAAAAAATAAGACTTGTAAACAAACATGCAACACAATTTTGTGTTAAATTTACAAAAAATAAAAATAAAAAAAAGATAAACTTTTGAAAATGTTTGGACTTGGTAGAGGGGGTCAGGAGTAAGAGTTAAACCCTTTTTGTGCCTATTTATGGCATAACCCTATTGGCTACTTTAGTTATTTATAATTTGAAACTATAAGAAAATTACGGAAACTATTTCTGTATTCTACAGGTTAATAACAGACGATGAGCGCAAATGGACAGATGACATGGTGGACAGCGTGGCGGCCAAACATTTCCCGAACATCACTGGGACGGACGCCCTCATGCGCCCCATACTCTACTCTTGCTGGCTGACCAAAGACTACCTTCCGGTCAACCAGGAAGACCTCCGCGAATACGTCAAAGCAAGACTCAAGGTGGGAGAAATTATAGTGTTCATAGATGTTTTTCGTCAGGTCCGCTAGGAGAGGAAAGTCCATCCCCGGGTGGAAGGCCAAAAATTTTAGGGGGGGGTCCGGACCCCCCTGGCTTTTTAATGGGGTCGACCCCGGGTACGAGATTTCAAATTTAGGGGAGGGGGTCAGGGGTGTCCGATTTTTTAACAAAGTTTTTTAAAATCAATAATTTAAGTGTTTTTAGGTCTAATATTGAATGTTATATACTAAAACAGCCTATTTGAGCCTAAAAAGTGTATTCAAACACTTTTTAACTAAAAAACCGTGTTTTTGACAGTAAAAAAATATACTTCTAAATTGGTCGGAAGGGGAAAGGGGGTCAGTCTCGCTAGGGGAGGGGGTCAAGCCGGACCGCTCTCGAGCTTTGGGGGGAAGGGGAGGAAGAGGGCCCCCTGTATGTTTTCTAGGGAGGGGTCCGAAATTTCGGCTCCAGAGGGTGGTCCCTTCTGTCCCCTCAAAAAACATCTATGATAGTTTTTATAATGGGTAATACCTGGTTTTTACTTCTTCCGAAGGGTCCTAAAGGGCCATAGCAGGTAGGCAATGCGGGAGAGATTAGAAGTGGGGAGGGAGTTACACAAATCTTTTTCGCTATGCTAAATCTTTAAAAAAAATAAAATTTAGCTTTTTTAAAACAGTTTTTGTATTTTTAAAGTGGGTTGCAAAATTGAGTAGAAAAATGACTAGTTAAAAATTGCTTACAATTAATCAGTTTCTATTTTTTAGATACCTAAATTATTATTTTTATCAAATAAATAAAATAATCGCTGAGTTTTGATGAAAATTATAGAAATATTTTATTATTTTTGAAACAACCAACAAGAATTAATTTTAATATTTTTGAATACTTCTAACAAACAGCTTTTTTATGCTCGTCTTATTTAGCTTCCTTCCCCTAGTTCAGCAAGAAGTACCTTCCGGTCCAGCAGGATTTTCGTTCTTGTAAAAAAATAACAATACAAATCACCGCTGTTAGATTAAAGATGCATTTTCAACAATTTTTATTTTTTATTTTAGTATAAAATTGTACTTAATTTGTTGTACGGTTGGTTTGATCTTTAAATTAGGGTTGAAAATTTGTTTAATAATTAAGTGAAAGATTACCAACCTCGGTTACATAAAACAAAGATATAAGAATTAATTGTTCTGTTCAATTTCGAAATTTTGGTTACCGTTGTGCGTGTTAGCGGATCTTTGGTGAAAACATAGTACATTTCCAAACATTTTACAACCCCCGCTGTGTTTTGTTTAACCCGTTGATTGCCTTTCCCTCGGTTATAACCGTAAAACCTTCGTAAGAACTATGCCGTAAATCCGTCATACACAGGGGCGTAGCCAGGATTTCGGAAAGGGGCGGTTGTACTCAATACAAATTTTTCGAAAGGGATGGGTTATAGGGGGTTGTACTCCAAATTTTCATAATACCGTAAAAAAGACATTAAAAATGGGTAAAAATTTTTGCGCTTCGCGCTAAGTTATTCTTTTTATTTGTGGTTATTTGCATTGTTTTTTTAAGTTAAACTTGAAAAATTTCCTGTTTAAAAAGGTATAACATTAAAAATCGTGCGATAGCATGAAAAAATTTTAAAAAATTGTCTTTGAAATTCATTATAAACATCACTTAAAAGTTGCAAAAAGGTATATAAATGTCGAGTGCTGAGCGGAGCGAAGCGCGAGAAAATTTTTTAAAATTGTTCTCTTCGGACCCCCAAATTTTTACCTCCGCCAGCCCAAAAGGGGGGAGGTTACAATCCCCATAACCCCCCTGGCTACACCCTTGGTCATACATAATTTTTTTCGGTGAGCGGTGCCCAGTAAACGAGCAAATTGAAACGGTTAAAGCTGTACGGTAGCAATATGCATTTTTTTCATGGATACAGTGTATTACGTAGGATATTTCATGTTGCAAAAATTTGCATACGGCTACCGTACAGCTTTAACCACTTCAATTTGCTCGCTCACTGGGCATTATTCCTGCACAAAAAATTATGTATGACGGAAGTACGACTTAGGTCATGCGTAGAGTTTACCGCGGTAAGGTTTAAGTACGACATTTGTCACATGAAAATACCACCACCGTGAAACCAAGGTTTCACTTTGTCGTACGAAGGTTTCACGGTTGTGACGGGGGAAAAGGCCATTACGGGAACGGGTTAAGGAATTAATACACCCTTATAAATAAGAATTATAGGATTGTGGCAGTTCGTAAGAAACTGAGGCTGAAAATTACAGTTACAACTCTTGCTCGCTTATTTTCCAATGGAAATTCTAAAATAATAATAAATTGTTTCGATAAATCTTTAAAATTATTTAAACTTGTTTCGATAAATTTTTAAAATTTTTTAAAATTATATTTAAATTGTTTCGATAAATTTTTAAAATTATTTAAATTCTGCTACGCGTATTAGATTTTATTGAAAAAATAAAATTCTTATACACATTATTAAGTAGAACTATTAGTTTTTGAATAAAAGGGGTATTTTAATATATTTATTATATCCAGTATTTTAATCGTTTTATCTGCTTTTAACAATTATTTTTACTATTTTTTACTACTAATTATAAAATTTAAAATTCCTTTTCAGCCTTTGGTTTTGGTTATCGTTTCTACTGTTAAACTGTTTCAGGTTTTCAAATCTGTGATTAATGGAAAAATTTACAATTTTTAAACTTTAACAATTTAAAGTATTTAAACAAAGATTACGGCGGTTGTTAAAGTACTGAGGCTGAAAATTGCAGATACAATTCTTGCATCGAGCATTATCAAATTCAAAAACTAATGAATGTTTTCAAAAAATTTGTGTTTTCAGGTGTTTTTGTTTTCAGGAAATTCAAAAACTAATGAATGTTTTCAAAAAATTTTCTTCAAAAAACTCGCTTTGTTCGGTCTCATATTTTGAAACTCATTAAATTTTTTTTCAACATCTGTGTTTTTGCCATTTTTCTTGTTGATCGATGATTTATAGGTGTTCTACGAAGAAGAATTGGATGTTCAATTGGTTTTGTTCAACGAAGTTTTGGATCACGTTTTAAAAATTGACAGAATTTTCCGTCAACCGCAGGTGCAAAGCTGAACAATATGTTATTTTCCAAAATCAATAAATTAATTGATTTAAAAATCTATTAAGTAATTTTGAGCGGTAATTAATTAATAAATGATTAATGATTGATTAATTAATTTTATATTTCACATTATTGTCGATAAGGGACAATATTATAAAATGGTTATTTGAATAAACTTACATACAACATGAAAATTTACTTAATTTTACTCTTCCTTTAAATTCAAATTTAGGGACAAAATACACAAGTTTAGTCAAAAAAATTAAAATGATAGGTAAGCAATGTTCTGACAAAAAGTTTTGTATGAATTTTTAGTTAGATTTATTGCCAATAATTAGCGGGAACCTTTGACCTTTTTTTTTTCAAAAATACACATCCGTTCTGGATTAATTTTTATAATATTGTGTTATAATGCAACATGTTTTGTTTATTTTAGGGACATCTTTTACTAATTGGAGTTAGCGGAAGTGGTAAAACAACATTGTCCAGATTTGTGGCTTGGATGAACGGCTTGTCTGTATTCCAGCTTAAAGTAAATTTTAATCATAATACGTTATTGCTTGAAGATTGTCAAACATAATGTACTCAAATTTTTCAATTCTGAAAATATTTATATTTAGCGTTTTTATAATGAGATGAAGCGTGAATCTGGTTTGAAAAATTTAGGGTTTTTTAATCTTTGGAAAGGGGTAAGCTGGGTTTCTATTTATCAGATTTCTACACCTCTAATTAGATTTATTAGATTATAATAATTGCATTTGGTACGATTAAAAACTATAAGTCTATTATTTCTATTCCAGTAAAGTTTAGATTAATTTCAAAAAGCTCTAACGTTCATTCCAAAAATATTTAGGTCATTCCAAAATTTTGCGGGGCCATTCTTCTAAAAATTTGTGGACCAAAGAATATTTTTAAAGCTAATTTGAAGCTGAAAATTTTGAGACCACAATTAATTATTAGATAAATTCTGCAAAATTATTTAGGCCTATATGAAAAGATATTTAAGAGTTCAAATACTAATTTGTGGTGTATTTGTTATTGCTGTTTATTTAATAGTAATCGATGTATCAGGTCTCACGCACTGAGAAAAATTGGTCTCGCACAAAAAATTAATTTCCAACGGTAATGAGTTATTTATTAACAAGGATTAATCTTGCTTGGTTATTTTCAATGTTATTTTTATACACCAAATTTAAAAAGAAAACATTACTATTTTCTACTGAATGGATATTAACAAAACTTAAGGTAGAACTTCACAGTTTTTTTTTGACGACAGATCTTTTTGACGACAGATCTTTTTGACGACAGATCTTTTTTACGACAGATCTTTTTGACGACAAATTTTTTTGAATTACATCTTACTATACGCAGTTTGACCTGCTGATTCAATTTTTGACAATCATTTTTCTGTAAAAAAATGTTATCGTCCACAATCAATGTCAAAAATACAAAACATTAATAAAGTTTATTACCAAAAATATTCTATTTTTTCATTTTCTATTTAGCGTATCTTAAATAATAAAACATTTTTTTTTAAATTATAAAGCTAAAAATTAAAAAAAAATTTTTTCGGCGTTAAAAATATGGTCGAGCGACTACTCGACCCCATGGATCCGAGGATCCGAGCGCGACGTACTAACCACTCGGCTACTGGGTCAGCTAAGATTTTCAATTAAAAGCAACTTTTAAAGGAATGGTTCAAAAGATGTAGTTTCTTGGCGTCAATTAAATAAAAAAAATTAAACAAAAATTAAAAAAAAATTGATTCGTTATTTTTAAATGAAAGTTTGGAAATAGTTAGATATAGGCTTTATATATACCATTTTTTTAATTATAAACGATTAAAAAAGGACTTCAGGATTTTTTTACTATATATTTTTGTAAAAAAAGTCTTTTTTGCAATTTAAAAAAAAATCCTGAGATCATTTTGAACCCAAACCACCTCCGAAATTTGTCCCCTATATTACCCTAATTTATTATAAAATTGCGCCCAAAAATAACGAATCAATTTTTTTTAAAAGGCCTGATTGTGGTTTTCAAAGGTAGAATCCATCGACATCTGTTGCGAACTGGACAAACTTTTCGGTGATGTTTTTATAACCACTGGATAGCACAGAGTCTTAACTTTTTATAGCACCCCACTTTTATGGGCCAAAAATTAATATTTATGATGATATGCGACTTGTAGTCCAAGTATACAAAACTGTGAAGTTCTACCTTAAAAGAATGAATGCTAATGTACAAAAAAGCTTAAATTTTAAATTTGGTTAAATTCTGAAAACAATTTGAACAATAATGCCATTTTAAAAAACACCATATTCCAAACATGATGTTTGGTTTTTGGTTTATGGTGTGTTTTAGAACATTTTTATAATTACGCAATGTATAATCTAAAGAAGTGAAATGTCTTTTTTTATACGTAGTTACTTTTTTTAGAAGTAAAACAGTAATGTAGCTAATTGATAATACCAGAATAACAGCAACCAAACAAAAACCACACTGGCACACTGCCTGTACAAAATGACTTTTTTTAAATGCAGTACTCATTTAATACCTTTTCACATTGAACCAAATTTAAAACTCAAACATTTTAGTACCCTAGCATAAATTCTATAAATTTTTGCTTATATCCGTTTAGTAGAAAAGAAATGTTTTCTTTTGAAAAAAACATGGTGAGTAAAAAACAACATTTAAAATAATCAAGCGGTATTCTTGTTAATAACTCGTTAACCATTAAGATTTAATTTTTTCTGTAATACGATTTTTTTTCTCATTGTTGTCCTTTGCCAGTAACCAGATTTCGTTCAACCGTGGTCGGTTCCCTCCGGCACGCTCCTCGCCTTGCTCACCTCTCTTCCCACTCTCGGAGGAGATCAACAACCGCTGCGGGGTTCGCCCAAACGTCCTCTGGTCCCAAGGTCGTGTTAATGTGTGTGCATGTGAAAAGATGTTGTGCTCTGTGTATTTGTATTTTGCATAGCAGGCAGTTTGATGATGTGTATTGTGTGGGATTGATTTTGTGTAGGTAAGAGTAGAAGAAAGGAATTTCCCCGCCCTGAGTTGGGCAAGGGTTCTCCTGACCCTGCGAGGAAAATTTTCTTTCTCGTTGCTTATTGCTGGTGCTTTTGTTTGAAGTATTGGGTTTATTGGATTGTTGTTGATGTGGTTTGTGACCTGTGTTTGTGTGGATTTGTTGTTTTAGTGCTTTGTAAGTTTTGTTATGTATGTCTGTTGGAAGATTTGTTGTGTAGTTGTTGTTGTAAAAAATTGTTTGCTTTTTGAGCCTGTTGGGTGCAGGTTGTTGTGTTAAGTAGCTGAGTGGATTGTTTGTGTACATGGCTGCCAATTTTGCTTGTTTTGCGTGGAGTTGAATGTGTGTTGCCATTGGGAGGACTTTAGCCTCTGTGTGTATGAGTGTGTTTTTGTTTCTGCGTTGTGCCCTGTTGCGACCCTGAGATCAGTGTTTTGTATTGTTTGCAGTTTGTTAATTTGTGTGTTTGATGTTGTGGAGCCCCAGACTGTGCTGGCATATTCGATTATTGATCGAGTCATTGCCTTGTATGTATGTGTGTTTTTTTTTGGTTTACCCCACGATGTTGCTGTGAGTGCTGAGTGCATTTATGATTTTGAGTGTTTTGCGTGCTTTGCTCTGTGGATTTGCGATGTGTGTGTTGAGTGTAAGCGTGGAGTCAGAAGTGAGCCCCAAGATTTTTGGGTTTTTAGTTGTGATGAGTGTTGTGTTGATTATTTGTAGTGATAGTTGTGTGTTGTACTCTGCAGGGTCTGGTGTGAATAGTGTGGATGTTGTTTTGCTTCCATTTGGTGTGAGTTGGTTGTTGTTGGTTTTTCTCATTTGTGACCTGATGCATCGATTAGCATTAATTAAAAAACAAAATAAAATAAACAACGAATTATATAGTGTGCTGCGCCTTTAAGGACATTCCATAAATATTTAGGCCCATTCCAAATTTTTTAGGTCCATTCCAAATACACGGCGGCGGATTTCGACGAGGATCTGCGGGCTGTGCTCCGACGGTCCGGTTGTAGGGACGAGAAGATCTGCTTCATTATGGATGAATCCAACATGCTGGACGCAGGATTTCTGGAGAGAATCAACACCTTACTGGGTAAGATCGTGTGCGTGGATTTGTGTTTTTAATATTTTGGAAATTTAAAGCCGATGTTGGAAGCTAAAAGTTAAAATTCGTGAAGCCTATACCTATACCTAAGCATAACCTTTTTTTTAATTTTGGGGTTCAAGTTACGACTCCAGAAGATCTCTTATTTTTTTTCCCGCAGACGGTACATCATTAACCGTTGACTTTACTTAATGATTTGTATTTATTGGGTGTTGTATTTTTAAAACATCAGTAGAACAGTAATTGTCACAATTTTAGCTAACGGAGAAGTGCCCGGTCTGTTCGAAGGTGATGAAAACACGACACTAATGACTCAGATAAAAGAGGGCTCCCAACGAGCGGGACTCATGCTGGACAGTGCAGAAGAGCTATATAAATGGTTCACTCAACAGGTACCCATTTTAATTTAAATCTACCTGTTCCACAGACATTAGAAAAATGCTTGTACTAAGGATAATAGCTAGCACGCCTCGCTAAGTCCATTATTTATTAGTTTTCGGTTTGATTGGCTTGCTCAATTAAAAACTTATAATAGGTAACAAATAAAACTTCTATAATATCCGAAAAGTTTTTTAAATAATAGTTTTACGTTTTTTTTAATAATACTTTTTTGGAATCTGGTATTTTGTTACACAGTGAACAAAAATCATGAACCAACTGAAAAAAAAACAATGGGTACACAAACACACACAAGTGGTTAACTACACTACTACAGGTATTTCTATTATGGCGGTACTGATGAAATTTAAACTTGGTTTTATAACTTTAGATGGTTTTGTTTTAGGTCATTAAAAATCTTCACGTTGTCTTCACAATGAATCCATCTTCGGAAGGTTTGAAAGATCGGGCTTCCACATCTCCGGCTTTGTTCAATCGTTGCGTGCTTAACTGGTTCGGGGATTGGTCTAAAGGAGCGCTGTATCACGTAAGTCCTGTTTTTGTCCCCATTTTATCGGTGTTGTCGTGATCTGATGATGGGTACAAAAGAAGAGAGGATTGGGGGTTAATCCTCCTCAGATGTGGGTGCAGAGAGAAAGAGTTACCCCCACCAATTTTATAAACATGAAAAAAATGCTTTCAACATGAATTCTAACTCAATCCAAGCTTAATTTTTGAGGTCAAAATGAGTGTTTTAAGCCATAGAAAGCTAAAAAATGCAATAAAAGAACTATAACTATAAAATTAGCGTTTTTTTAAACGTATTTTTCTTTTAAGATCGAAAAACGATTTGATAAAATGGACTCCAGAAAAAGACGTTATGAGTAAAATGCGTTCTTCAGATTTTAACAAACTCTTTCCCCAAATTCGGGTTTAACACCCCCCCCCCTACCATTCCCATTCTGCACCAACTTGCCCATCTACGGTTGTGATTCAGTGGATGTGATGAGTACTGCTAAGGACATTGCCGTACGACCCAGTTTCAGTCAGAAGGAATGATTTGACTAGCGGCAAATCATTAGGATATGCTTTGGTGGCAAGGAAAAGGTACTTCACCCGTCTTTATCCAGTGTTGTTCCGTGAGCTGCTTGGAAAAAAATAGGAGTCAAATATGATTCAGGATTTAGTGCTGACATCAAAACGTTAGGAATGCAAACAGAACACTAAACAAAACTATCTTGGAGAAAACTAAAGACTGTTTTATTGTATTTAGGGTGTCTAAAACAATCTGATTTTAGGACAGTAAAGAGATCACGCAAGTTCTGGATCCGGAACGGAGCGGTTACGACACCCCGAACGCGTGCGATTATAAAGCATCGTGTTTTTAAAACATCAACACAACGGTAGTTTTTATTTTACGTTGGTAAAGAGTTCACGTAAGTGTTGGATCTGGAGTGGAGCGGTTACGACGCCCCGAACGCGTGCGATTATAAAGCATCGTGTTTTAAAACATCAACACAACGGGAGTTTTTTTATTTCAGGTTGGTAAAGAGTTCACGCAAGTGTTGGATCTCGAGGGGAGCGGCTACGACTGCCCGAACACCTGCATTTGTAAGGCATCGTGTTTTTAAAACATCAAGACAACGGGAGTTTTTTTTATTTCAGGTGGGTAAAGAGTTCACGCAAGTGTTGGATCTGGAGCGGAGCGGTTACGACGCCCCGGCCGGATTCCCGTATGCGTGCGAGGAGTGCCCCAAGCCGCCGATCTATCGGGACGCCGTGGTAAACGCATTCGTCCACGTCCACCAGACTCTGCATTCGGCCAACGCCCGACTGTCAAAGCGGGGCAATCGAACCACAGCAATCACACCCAGACACTATTTGGACTTCATCAATCAATACGTAAGCAAGTTTTTATATTATCTCCGTTTTTTAATGTTTCAGTAAATGGTATATTAACAGTTACTCGTCCCGTGTAGTTAATCGCTTATAGTCTTCAGTGGTTCCAGATTTAAAAAAAAAAACCCCAAAACAGCCCAAAAAAAAACCCCAAAAAACCCTAAAATTTAGAAAAAAACCCCAAAAAAAAACCCCATACCAAAAACATAAAAATTGGCCTAAAACCTTGAAAAAAATCAACTTTTCCATATATTTTTTTCAAAAAAAACCCTAAAAAAACCCCATTCAAAACAAATTTTGAAACTCCATTTTAAACTCTAAAAAAAACCATTTTGTTTAATTAACTTTTACAAAAAAAACCCCACAAAACCCTATACAAATTTATTAACAATAGATAGAAAAACACAAATTACATGAAATATTTAGTTAATTAAAAACAAGATATTATGATAATCTGATTAAATTAATTAAAAGCAGATTTTTTTAAAACGAACAACTATAAACTCAAACAATTGCACCCCCCGGTCAACCCTCCCTATAAAGCCAGGGGTGACCCCCTCCTAGAATTTAAAATTGGATTTACCCCAGGCAACCACTCCCTTAGCTTCCCTTAGGCTACAAAACATCTATTTATTTCCTTGTATTAGTAGTTTAATCCGTTTTTAATGCCCGAAAATGGAACACATATTTAAAGTTGACCTAGAGAAACATGTTTTTCACCACTTTTTATCAAGTGAGTTTTTAAACCGATTTTTGATGGGACTTGCACCGTATGATGGGACTTGCACCGTCAAATATAGTTTAAAAAATTATGCTATATGTTGTATTTAACGTTAATTATATTGAATTATATTAAGAATATTATAAGTATTTTAAAAAATTAAAAACAATAAATGTTTGTTATAAAAAAATATTTTAACTGCGCAGTTAGCTAGGGCCGGAATTCACACAGAGGGATAATCTTGGGGCTAGCTCGGTGTTACAGATTACAGTAGGGTTTCCGTATTACAAATTACAGTAGGTTTCCGTATACCTGGGGCTAAGTGTGTTAAAATTTTATTAAACGATAAGAAAAGATATAAAAAGCCAAATTTGATAGAATTATTTATATAAAAAACGATAAACTTTTAAATCTCAATCAAATAATTGCAAATTTGTGTAAAAAGTCGCAGGGCAGAACAAAATATTGTAAATATATGTTAAACAAGAAATTTTTCAAACAAAAAAATAAAATTAGCTGGGAAACCTACTGTAATTTGTCCCGATTAATTAACACCGTGCTAGCATCCAAAAATACCGTAGTTTACACGTTGTATACACCGAATACCCCGCTTTGTGAATTCCGGCCTAGGTTTGTCTAAATTGTTTTCCAACTGTCCCAATTAACCAGCAGAAGTAATATTTATTAATCCACTAGCATTTTAGAGAAAATTTTTGTGGATTTAAGACTGTTTTTAACCAAATATGACATAATTTAGATATTTAAAAAATTTCGTTCAAACTAAAAAAAACCCTAAAAAAACCCCAAATCCAGAAAAAAAACCCCAAAAAACCCTATGGGGTTTTTTTTTAAAAAAAACTCAATCGCTTGAAAAAAAACCCTAAAGTTAGGGAGAAAAACCCCAACCTGGAAACACTGTATCTTTATTAGTGACATCATATTATAGTTAAACATTTGTGTTATTGCTAGAATTTAAAGCACTGTATAACCTTTATTTTAATACTTTACTTAACAAAAAATGACAAAGTTAAGTAATCAATATAAAGCCAAAAAGATTTAACTTGGTTCATATTGGGAGGAAGCTTATACCCTTAGAAAATATTATTATTTTTGTATTGTGTCACTAATATCAAACTAATTTATATCAAAAACTCAACAATCTTGATAAGTTAAATCATTTTCCTGTATGCGTAAAAAATTGTTATAATTACAATCCTATGCGCTGTTTGGCGATGTTCATTTCCCGCTTTTTGAGTAACTAGTCACTCACCCTCGTTTTAATGCCCCCGCTAGAAAAAAACCTCAAAAAATCACTATTTGAATATGTTTTTACGAAATTTTGGCAATTTTAAACATATTTTTGCGAAATTTAAACTATTTTTCTTACATGCACTTACTTAAATTTTACTTCCTGCCCATTTTTTAAAAATTTTTTTGCCTCTTTTTTACGTTGTGCCCCTCGTCCCTGATTTTAAAATGCCTCCCTGTTAAATTCCGGGGGTCTGTAAAAAAATTTGTTGAACAGAGTACCATAGATCGTACTAAAAAAAACACTTTCCACAACCCGGTTGGAAACAGAACTGTTTTTCAAAAGCCCTATTTTAGGTGAAGCTTTTTCACGAAAAGCGCGCGGAATTGGAAGATCAACAGCTTCACTTGAACGTAGGTTTAAACAAGATCAAAGAGACGGAGGAGCAGGTGAAAGAGCTCCAGAAGTCTCTCAGTCTCAAGAGCCAGGAGTTGGAAGCGAAAAATGCCGCCGCCAATGCCAAACTGAAACAAATGGTGAGTGGGTTTGAGTGTTTTTTCTGGAAATTTTTTAAACTCTAAAGCTCCATTCGGAGCTGCGGAGATCTGCCTTGGTTTTTGCTAATTTTCCATTCGGAGCTAAGCAGCTCTGCCGTGGTTTGTGCAAATTTAAAAAAAATTAAGAGTAATACAATATTTTAAAATTTCACATATTTCGCCTTGGAATAAACATACGATATTTTAATATTTATAAAACAGTTATCGTTTTAGCTGAGCGACCAGCAAAAAGCTGAAGCACAAAAGGTGGACAGCGAAAAGATATCCAAAGAGTTGGAAGTGCAGGTGAAAGAAATGAAGGAGAAGTCGGCACTTGTTAAAAACGAACTGGCGGAGGTGGAACCTGCCGTCGAAGAAGCTAAACTGGGTAAGATTTTAGCTTCGAGGTGAGTAGAAAGGGGGGGGATAGAAATTTTTGGACAGGGATTTTCATACTCTCTAAAAAGCCCGACACTACCTACAAACCTTCGTATAAAATTTGGGGGCACCCCAGGCATTTCCTCTTAAATTTGAGGAGTCCCAGTCCAAAAAAATGTGATATCTTGAAATCATAGGTGGGCAGCCTGCCGGGTTTTGGGGGTATACCTGACCCCCGAAATTTGGGAGCGGGTGTTCCCAAAAATTTTTGGGGTATACCTCAAGTACCTCATTTTTAGCGTTTTTAGTTCTGGAACCTCCAAATTTTAGGGGGGGGGGTGATGTCAGCTATAATCGGAATTTTTTTGAGATATAACCCACCCCCAACCCCCTGCTCACCTATGCTTGAGATGCCATTTTTAAACATTTTTAATTATATAATAATATACCCATAGCCATCCGCTTCTGAATCCGACAGTTACCCCACCTCCCCCCCCCCCACCAAAAATCATAGATGAACACGGTCACCGAAGCTAGGGGGGTGTTTACCCCGGGTAAATGACATTTCAAAATCTAGGGGGGGAATCGAACCCCCCTAGCTTTTAGGGGTGGGCGACCCGGGATGGAAGATTTTGAAATCTAGAGGGGGTCCTCCAATGTTCGGAGCAAAATACTTTCAAACTATTAAAGGTTTAATCATAGTTTTTTTATAAGATATTACTACATTTTATCATTTTATTGAATAAAAAACGATATTATGGTATAAAAAAAGTGTAAAAACATGAATTTGTGTTAAAAATTCACGTTTTTGGAAGAAAATTTAGTATAAAAAAAGTACTTAAAATTTTCTCGAGAGGGGAGGGGGGGGGGGTCAGATTTCAAAATCTAGAGGGGGTTATGGGTGAAAAAACTCGAAAATTTGGGGAGAGGGGGGCCCTGGAATTTTTTCTTGTGCGGTGGGGGGGGGAGAGGCAAAATTTCGAGGCTAGGAGGTAGACCCCACCCTAACCCCCCCTTGTTCATCAATGCCAAAAATTGTGAAAGTCAATAAAAGGGCGTCGAAAAATTCAAAACTACAGACAAACCAAAAACGCAATTTCTTACTGCTAATCAGTATTTATGTAAATGAAGTCAATTACGCAGCCACCGCCTGCTGTCCGGCTTGCTCCGCCCTTTCCCCCTTCCTCCCTCCAAAAAAATTGTTTATAAGTGTTTTGATTTGTATATTAAAAATAAACAAACTCCCACTAATCCCACTAATCCCCACTAATCCCACTCTTATCCTTGGGGATGGGGTGGGGTCCCTAACCTCCCCACCCTTACCAAAAATTCAAAGTGCCAGATAACATTTCATTCAAGACAACCCTAAGTTTCGGAACCAGGCCTTCTTATGACCTTGAGTTTCTGGATAAAACTAGTAAAATGTAAATTATATTAGGATAACATTTTAGCGGTTAAATCAATCGATAAGAAGCATCTGGTGGAGGTAAAGTCGATGGCGCAGCCGCCGCCCGCCGTCCGTTTGGCGGTCGAGTCCGTGTGCATAATGCTGGGGGAAAACGTGTCCTCGGAATGGAAGTCCATGCGACCCCTGATTATCAAGGAAAACTTCCTCCAGCGCGTGCTCAACTTTGACACCGACAGTATAACGTAAATTAATTCTTAATATTTTTTTGGTAAATTGAATACATATTTCGAGGTTAGATTGCGCATTTAAGGAAAAAAGCTCCAGAGCTCGAAATGAAGCTTCAAAAGTTTCCTTGGGGTGTTTTTGAACGATTCTAATTGGTGGATATATTTTGCAGGACGGAGATTCGAGAGAAGATGAAGAAGTACGAGGGCAATCCAGACTGGGAGTACGAGAAAGTGTATAGGGCGAGTCAGGCCTGTGGGCCGCTGGTGAAATGGGCCAGGGCCCAACTGCTCTATTCCAAGATGTTGCACAAGGTGGATCCGCTTAGGAACGAGCTGAAGCGTCTGGACCAGAACACGGCTCAAACCAAGCGAAAGGGGGAGGAAATACAAAAGGTAAAGGCTTTTTTATATGCTTTATTACGTTAGTATTGAATGTTTGCTAAAGGCATTCGATTAATAGTGATCGCTTAATATTATGAAAGCTGATTTTGAAATAAAACGGATGCGCTGATAAATGAACTGAAATTGGTGGTCGAGATTACGGCCTACGCCAAGCGGACAAAACACAAAAAGTTTTGGCTGTTTTCTGTTCAATTTTAGTGTTTTAATACTGTAATACGTCGGTAATGATATCCTACGTTTAATTATAATAAAATTTAACAAAATATTAGGAAGCGCAATTTTACAAAAAAAAATGTGGCTATGCTGAGGAATGAAATAAAGAGTGTCTAAACAAAAACACGACCAATTTTAAACGAAGGAAATAATAATTGCATTAATTTTTTTTGGAAAGCGTCATTACTATATTTGGAGTTTGTTTTGATGAATCAGGGTTACTGAAAATTTGTTGTCAATATGATGCTTATAATGTTAGCGAAACATTGAAACACACAGTTACAAATAATAAAAAAAAATTTAATGGGGGTAGGTACCCCGATTCAATCAGCCGTATTCATAAACCGGCGGGCCTGTCCGGCACTATCAAGACAATGGACGTGCAAGCTTTTTTTGCTTTTGTTAAACAGACGTTTATAAGTTAATTGAAACGGAAAATTCCTATAAAAGTTAACCCATTTTACAAGTAATCTAAGATTTATTTACAGAATTTAATCTATATAATTATTTAGTTTTAAGCAGTACAAGTCGTTTTGTTTATGTTTTTAAAGAAAAATCAAAAACCACTCAGTCTATTGTCATGAAGATGTACATGACATGACATGACACGCCCCGCAAGCCCTCGTCGGTTTATGAATACGGCTGAATTAAACCGGCTTGAGTCTTGTAAAGAGGTAACCGAGCTGTTCACTCAAAGAAAAGCAATAAATATTTAAAAAGAACTGCGTTTATCCAACTCTCGCTTGCTTAAAATCACATTCATACGGGGTCGTATTTGGAACATTTATATAACAGCAGTTTTCTCGTTCATCAGAAAGCTGGACAACCGTTTTAGAACGTACCAGGAGGAATACACCCAGCTAATTGCCGTGTCGAAAGCCATAAATATCAAAAGCGTGTAATACATTGGACAATTACCCATTTATATTATAATCACATTTTTGTTTATTATAATATTTTTGAAACTTACAACATGTGATTGGAGAAATGGAAGACCGTATCGGGACGTACACGGAGGAGTACGCCCAGACGGAAATAATAAAGGCCGGTTTGTCATCCGTCGAGGAAAAAGTCGGCAGCAGCATTCAGCTTTTGCGAGTTCGGGCCTACTGATCTATTATGTTTTTAGCTTTATTTATTAGAGGCCCTATTATTAAAACATTAACATAACGAGAGTGTTTTAGGTAATCGGAGAACTGGAAGACCGCATCGGGACGTACAAAGAGGAATACGCTCAGTTAATCGCCCAGGCGGAAGCGATAAAAGCCGGCCTGTCGTCGGTTCAGGAGAAAGTGGATCGTAGCATTCAGCTTTTGCGCAGTTTGGGCTCGGAACGGGAGCGCTGGGAGAAGAGTAGCGAGGGTTTCCGCGCCCAGATGGACACAATCATCGGGGATGTCCTGCTGTCCTCGGCGTTTTTGGCCTATGCAGGTAGGAGCGTTTCGCGATGGAGAAATCGAGTGGATTATGAATTTTGAGAATATTGGGCGCAATATTCTGTTTTTTTTAGAACGCCGTAAGATTAAAACGGAATAGGACTATGTGAAATATGCTTTTTATAAATAAAATTCGCCTGCGGTTTTGAACAACATACAGTTATTGACTGTTTTTATAGTACTTAGTACCATAGGTGCGCAGCCTCCCGGATTTTGGGGGGTATACCCGACTCCCGAAAATTGGGGGGTGTCCCAAATTTTTTTTGGGGGTATACCTCAAATACTCCATTTTGAGTGTTTTTAGTACTGGGAGCCCCCAAATTTTAGGGAGGGGGGTTGTTCGGGCTACCCCCAAATTTTAGGGGGGTGTCGGCTATAATCGGGATTTTTTTGGGGGGTATAACCCCCCAAACCCCCTCCCCTGCCCGCCCACCTATGCCTAGTACCGCAACATTTTTGAATGCAGTTGAAGCTTTTGGGTCGCTAGTTATTTTATTCAGACCCAAGCAAACGATAATGTCATTTTACGATTATTTAATACTGGCCACAAAACATTAAGCAGACTTTAAAAAAATTATTTGGCTAAGAACAAAGTAAAGGGTTTGTCCAGACCAAAAGACGACCAATTTTAAGTCAAAAAGATAATCAACCGTATTCGTGAACCCGGCAAGCTGCACAAGGCTTATTTGCAAGTTGTATATATATATATATATATATATATATATATATATATATATATATATATATATATATATATATATATATATATATATATATATATATATATATATATATATATACAGACCTGTGCACGGTCTGGAAATGCCCCCCTCGTTTTATTGGAGGATTTGCCCCCCCCTGCCCCCCGCCAAAAAATGAAAAAGTACCCTAAAATTATGACGCCATTTTTGACCTATGATGACGCCATCATCGTATTTTTTTGCAGTTTTTAGCCTATTTCAATGTATTTTAAGACATGTCAGACCTGTTTTTACCTTTTTTTTCGCTTTTTCCCTTTTTTCTCTTTTCCTTCTTTTTTCTCTTTTTTCTCCCCCTTTTTCTCTTTTTTTTCTTTCCCCCTGCTTGCCCTCCCCCATTTTATGGCCCCCTGTTTCAAAAGTACCCCCGTGCCTCCCCCGTTTTGGAATTGCCCCCCGTTTAAACCCCTGGGGGGCAGTGCACAGGTCTGTATATATATATGTGCAGACCTGTGCACGGTCTGGAAATGCCCCCTGTTTTATTGGAGGATTTGCCCCCCCCGTTTTATTCCCCCCCCGCCAAAAAATGAAAAAGTACCCTAAAATTATGACGCCATTTTTGACCTATGATGACGTCATCATCGCAAGTTTTTTGCAGTTTTTAGCCTATTTCAATGTAATTTAAGCCATTTTAGACCTATTTTTACCTTTTTTTCGCTTTTTTGTCCCTTCTTTTTTCTCACCGGTTTTATGAATACAGCTAACGTATTAATAACTTTCTTTTTATCAATGTCCAATGTTTATATGTGATTAATTTGTATGTTTGTAAATATATTAACTAGCCTTGA
>JASAMX010012470.1:0-16869 GCA_030248175.1 Microlaimidae sp. YZB2_3
AAAAAATAGGCGGAGATTTGTAAAATGAAAATTTACAAACGTCTTTATGAAATAGGCCCCTGCTTAAAGCGAAATAAAAAAACTTTTAAACTTTTTTATAAAGATATATATTATTGTTAAAAAATTGAAAAAAACCTGTTAAAACTTATTTTTGCAAGTAGATATTGCATAACATAATTTGCATTTGACAAAAATTACACTATATTGGAAACCTTGGTACCTATACTCACAAAACCGGTTTAATTTATAGTTTTGGAATCAAAGTTGTTAATATGGTGTAATTTTTGTGTTTTTGGAGATTAAAATTTTCAATATAGTTATTACAATACAAATTGTTTTGTCAATCTAGATTATCTTATGAAGATTTGGCGTAAAGAACCAAGATTTTCAGTGCTTTTTTTCTTTTTGAACTGCACCATTTTGACGAGTTTTTATCGGATCAAAAAAATTAAGATATTTTTGAAAAGCTGAGAAGACGGGAAATTTTCTAAAACACGTTTCACCGGTTAAAAGTGAGTTTGAAGGCCTGAACTTTTAATTGATTTTTATTCACTTTTGTTTTATAAAACTAAATTTAAACTTTATTTGCTTTTTTTAATACTTTTTTTGATATTTTAATTTTTTTGTATTCTTTTAATCTGTTTGAGTTTAAGGTGTTTTACAAAGATTTGCATAGCAAAAGGTATTTTATTTTTATAAAATTATTAAAACTTAATTTAAAAATTGATATGTACATAAAAATACAAAAACGATAATTTTTTTAGGTTTTAATTTAAATTTAAAAAAAACTATATACTTTCTTTTTACGCATTAGAATTAATATCACAGTAAAATATTACAATTTTCAGGCAGTTAATTGTGAAAAATATATATAAGCAAAAAACAGAGATAATTTTGTTATTTTTTCTGTTTTATTTCGACAAGATAACCGACTTAATTTCAGACTTTCCCGATTTTTTTTTCACTCTCAAAAAAGTAAACGATAACTTCTGATATATAGCTCATTGCTATAATCGTTATAAAAAAACAACGCATAATTGCTAATTAAGGTTCTGCTACAAAATTAGCTGATTACATAATCCGCCAATCAGGAAAATGTGAAAATTCTGTTCGCAACTATATTTTTTTGTTACTGATTGGTAATTAAAATGTGTGTTTGAAATTTTCAACGGGGATAAAATAAGGCCGTTGATCGCTATTGTGAGGTAATCATTAGGTTTGTGTAATTTCCGGATTACTTTTTAGTAAACTTGAGAAAACTGTGTTTATACCTTTGTCCAGCAGTTTTAAGGACATTCCGGTTTTATTTTTTCAGGCAAAAGAAAGTTTTTGTGTTGCTTTGTGTGTGAAGTGAACTAAACATGATATATAAAAAGTCATGATGGTCTTGGAAAGTTGGATTATCAGATTTTGCTCCTCAAACACTTTTTTTGATTTTTTTCGTTTACTTTAACATAAAACTAGTATTTCCTGAAATAACTTTTAATTTTGATACAAACCTTTGTACCTAACGTAATAAAATTTGGGTGTGTGGTCCGGCCGCAAAATCAGAATTCATTATGAAATAAATAATTTTCACCTATTTTTCTCAAAACAGAAGATTTAACAGCAATGCAAAACAATTTCAAGTATTCTTGTTAGCTTTTAACCATTGTTTAAAGTTTTTTTTGGCTTTACTAAGATTTTTAATATGTTAAATTGTCGGTGGAATAAAAAAAGAAAAACATTCTGTCAAATCTTTAATTTAGTACCAAAAGCCGCTAAAATTTTTCAAATAAATGTTTTATTATTTGTAGTAAAAAAATTTGAATAAATTACATTTAATCTGAGAGAGAAACTCTGTTTCAGTGTGGGACCGCCGATCCAATTTTTTGTTAGCTAGGTAGGTCCATAATTTAAAAACGTGAATTCAATCCAGCACTTACTGTTTCGGTTCTAATTGTTTTTAATTGTATCGTATCTTAAATGTTTATACTGAAAACAAAGATAATTGCATTAGAAAAAATATTAAAAAAAACTGAAATCTTACATTCACTTGTTATACAATCCTTGCTTTTTACCATATAGGAAAACAATTAAGAAATTAAACTATAAAATCATTCTGTATAAACTCAAATGTTCGTGGCAGTCGGTAGAAGGTCGTGCTCTGTCTTTCTATAAAGTTTCTAACCGGGTAAGTATGGAGGCTCTCTTTACTTCTGGAATTTTCTTCCGATCCCATTCGCAATATGCGCGATATTTTGGTCGCCCTATTTACCTACTGGCTTCTATTTAAAGCTTTGGTGTTCCAACGCGCGGTCGGCAAACCTCACCAATCGAATTTCACGCCCGACAGAGAATAAAACTCCTCGTTGTGCGGTCGGAAAAGCTCTTTCAGTTTCCGTATGGTATTTTCGTCTACAGTGACGTGCGGTCGCCCTTTGCTGTCCCCCAAGCACCTGGGTTCCTGGCCAGAACGATATCGGAAGCAGTAGAACCCCTTCGTTTCGTTAAAGTAGAGGCTCTCCTCTCGAATCCGGGTCGGGAGGCCGAGGTAGCGTTCCAATTTTCGTAGTTGCGGCATGGGTTGCCGGGTGAGGGCCTCCCCGTCCACTATGGCGATGTTCTCGTGGGAAAAGTGGCGGAGCCAGTTCCGGTAGTGTTCCGCGTACAGAGAATTCCTAATGGGCTTGTAGTTCCGGTTCAGTCCCCCGTCCTCAGCGAAGACCAGCTCGGAAAAGGGTTGGTGCGTCTTGTTCTTCGAAAGCTTAGTGTAGTGAACCTGAAAATAATAAACACATTGGAATCCGAATAAACCACCCCAAATATGCTATTAATCGATTAATTTAATCCTTGTGCTAGTGTGCACTGACATCGCAGGATTACCTAGATAAATGTATTATCACGTAATAAACGTCGTGGTACAGAAACCTCGTTTCTATCTAATGTTGAACATGCTACACATGGTATCCATGCTACGCGTGCTACATTGTAGATTCTAAATAATAATCGTAAGAATGCATATAGTATTCAAAAAAAAAGAAAAGAACCATAAAGGTGACCGGGGCCAGTCCGGAACCCTAATAAACCTTGACAAATCGATATGTTATGATTAATTTCAAAAATCGTTGTTAATATTTTAATTTTTTAATTTTTATAGGCACCTTGCAATGGAACTCGGTTTATACATGAAGTATGCAATAAACATAGGGAGTCACCATAATGGATAATTACCGTATCTCCTACTTATCTTTCGTAGTATGCAGATCAACCCTCGAAAGCGCGCGAAATTTTGATCGGTTGATCTGCATACTACGAAAGATAAGTTGGAAATACGGTAATTACCCATTATGGTGACTCGCTATGTTTATTGCATACTTCATGTATAAACCGAGTTCCAGTGCAAGGTGCCTATAATCATAAGGACTGGTTAGAGGGGTCGACGTTTCAGTATACCATTTTTTATAAATAGCACAGGAGACAATCGGCGTGGTTTAATTATAAATCATTATATATTTTCCAGAAGAAAATGTACTATTGATTCTATTTTTTTGACTTTTTCAAGATTTTTAGGGGCAGCAGTAGCAATAAATCTCTATTTTATATATTTTGTTACAAGAAGTTTTAAAATGAAACAGTTGCTTTCTTTTCGTATAAAAAACTTTTTAAGCTAGCTACATAAAGATGGTGACAGAAAGCCATTGAAGAACTTTTTTAAAAAAATACTATACTTGTAAAATAAGACAGTTAACATCTATTGAATGAAAAAAAACAAAATAGATCAAGAATTATTAATTTTTTAACAATTTAACGTTATTATAGTGAAACTTTAGTGGTCGTGATGTTTCAAAGAAAAATAAACCCTATAAATAAGTTGTAAGCAAATTCTGCCGGAAAATCATACAAAGCAAGTCATAAGTCGATGAGGTATTGAGTGAGGCTGGAGTTACAAGCTGGACTCTGTAATGTTTATTTTTTGATCAAGAAACTAAACTTGGATCGAGTTTTTTTAAACAAAAATATCTAATTCGAATTTTGTTGGCCTTCCACTTTTTAGTGTATACAATGTAATTATGGCAGCATTTTTGACGTCTTCACCCTAACTCATTTGTATAAAATTACACAAATCTTCCACCTAGTACAGTTACATTTTTCAGATGAAAAAAATTATTTGTTTGACAAAACAAGACAGAGATGTAAATTGATATAACCAAAATATATATCATACCAAAAAAGGTGCAAATCCTGTAGAAAATGTAGCCCCAGCCCCAGCGTATGAATTTGTATAGGCACACTTTCAGAAGGCCATTATAATACCATACCGCTTTGAATTTTGCTATTATAATGGCATACTGTCCACGGAAATTAACACAAATTAAATTGTTTTTTTTTGCTGGTGCGCATTAAGATAAAAATGACTTATGCTAATAACATAATATTCCCTACAGAAATTCACGTGAATTAAACTAAACAATTAAAATAGAGAGTATTCCAGTAAAAGTAGTATTTAAATAGACTTTGCTGAAAATATGTCATTTTAAAAGTCTACGCCGTCGCCATTCTTTATAAAAAAGTTGTACATTTTTCGTTATATTAAATATTTTTGATATAACTATGTCACTAAAATACCCGTTTTTATTGAAACCAAAATTACCTGCGTGTAATCTGAAATTGCCCTTGTCACCGGCTCTCGCACTATGAGTATCAGTTTGATGGAGGCGTTCATACGGCGCACTCTCTCCGGCACGTACTCCGACGTGAAATAACCCGGCGTTTTTTCCACCGTTATCTGATCCGGTCGGCTGCTGGGCATGCGGCCCAGGTACCAATCCAATCCTTTTTCGTAGGTTTCATTGTTGTTGAAATAGTGTACCTCATAGCGGGCGGTTCGCACGGCGGGGTGGAGTTTTAGAAATTCCAACAACGCCCTGGTCCCCGCTTTTCTGGCTCCAATGATAATCGCGCCGGGCAGGCGGCGCTCTTCAATCCATTCCAAATCCCTGTCGGCGGCGGGTCTCGAGCGGAAAAAGTAACGGAAATAGTCAAATTGACGCGCCAGCCGCTCCAGACGCGAGTTCTGCTCCGAGTCCGTTTGAGCGCGGCTCAAAACCGCCCAAAAGAGCAACAGTGTAAGAATGGCGCAACAAAAAGTCACCAGTCGGTGCTTGGTGTAATACGTACGCTTCTTCTGGGTGTGGTATCTGGCGAAAAATTCAGGCGGCACAGAGTGACCAATCACCAACGGCGGCTTTTCTTTTATATCCATTTCAAATATTACTAAAAAGAAAACCTTAAAAATTGTTTTAGAGCAACGAAAAATATCACACTTGTGATCGCTAAATAAAAATTTAAAAAAACAAGTAACATTTAAACCTTTTTTTAAAAAACAAAAAATTTAAATGGCTCCTATTTCCGTGGACAGTATGCCATTTTTATTAGTATAAATTCAATATGGTTTATACATCTGGCAAACTTAGATAATTTTAAGTGCCTATAAAAATTTATTATCAGGTGCTGGGGCTACAGTTTACAGGATTTGCACCTTTTTTGGTATGAGTATATATTTTGGTTATATCATTTTACATCTCTGTCTTGTTTTTGTCAAACAAATAATTTTTTTCATCTGAAAAATGTAACTGTACTAGGAGGAAGATTTGTGTAATTTTATACAAATGAGTTAGGGTGAAGACGTCAAAAATGCTGCCATAATTACATTGTATACACTAAAAAGTGGAAGGCCAACAAAATTCGAATTAGATATTTTTGTTTAAAAAAACTCGATCCAAGTTTAGTTTCTTGATCAAAAAATAAACATTACAGAGTCCAGCTTGTAACTCCAGCCTCACTCAATACCTCATCGACTTATGACTTGCTTTGTATGATTTTCCGGCATAATTTGCTTACAACTTATTTATAGGGTTTCTTTTTCTTTGAAACACCACGACCACTAAAGTTTCACTATAATAACGTTAAATTGTTAAAAAATTAATAATTCTTGATCTATTTTGTTTTTTTTTCATTTAATAGATGTTAACTGTCTTATTTTACAAGTATAGTATTTTTTTAAAAAGTTCTTCAATGGCTTTCTGTCACCATCTTTATGTAGCTAGCTTAAAAAGTTTTTTATACGAAAAGAAAGCATCTGTTTCATTTTAAAACTTCTTGTAACAAAATATATAAAATAGAGATTTATTGCTACTGCTGCCCCTAAAAATCTTGAAAAAGTCAAAAAAATAGAATCAATAGTACATTTTCTTCTGGAAAATATATAATGATTTATAATTAAACCACGCCGATTGTCTCCTGTGCTATTTATAAAAAATGGTATACTGAAACGTCGACCCCTCTAACCAGTCCTTATGATTATAGGCACCTTGCACTGGAACTCGGTTTATACATGAAGAAAAACGGTAAATGAAAATGTTTGGCTTAAAATGGAGGTATTTTTATTTTATTTTTTTACAATTTTTCAAGTCCTAATTATTTATTTTTACTTAGGTTAGAAGAGTGCAAAAGTCAAAAAACCTAATTTTCTTAAAAAAAAAATCGTTGTTTGGAAATGGCAAAAATATTAATTTAAGAACATTTGAAGTTCAAAAATATTCGAAGTTTGTTTTAAAAATATTTTAAATGACCAAACTTAAAAAAATCTTAATTACCAAAACTTTTTGAAGGTTTAAAAATTTTTAAATTAAAAAAAAGAAGATTGATTGAAAAGGTTTTCATACAAAATGGTTGCAAATGCACGTTTAAATATCTTCTTTTTGTTTGTTATGAATTGTAATGTTATTATAAGCAAAAAAACACTTGCCCCAAAATAATTTAATTTAACTTATGAATGGTTAATGAATGTTGTTTTTAGTTTTATTCCAAATCTTGTTTGCTTTTTAAAGACTTAGGGTATCTGACTTAATTTCGGCCAGGCCTTAATTTCGGCCACCAATTTAGGGTGTTAGAAATTTGGTTTATTTTTAAAACACAAAAGAACTAGCACAAAAGTAACTCGATTATTGTTGAATAAAGTGTTTTCGCAAAAGTTTTTTATTTTTGTTATTCTTTATTATCAAAATTTTCATACAAAAAGTGATTTTTTTGTGATTTTCTTAATTTTTGCTTTGTGTTTAAACTGCATTAAATTTAGAACGAAGCACTATATAACTTTAAAATATCTTCTATTTAAAGATCAAAGTTGTTAATTTTCATGTTTTGATATTTTCTTCAAAATCACTTTGCAACGCGTTTAACTAACTGCGCATTTTAAGATTCCGTTAATTTCGGCCACCTTGAAATTTAGGTGAAAGAACCTGCCGTTTTTTACTGTTTTTAAAAATAACATCGTACTATCGTATTTATAAAGAATTTTTTTTGCTCGTTTGGCTTTTTTTGACGTTTTTTAAGCCAAAAATAAAAATTTAACAAAAAATACAGGTTATTAAAACTTGTTTTTTTAAGGTTTTGACATAATTATTTAAAGTCTGGCTAATAACTATTAAAGTTTGCAAACGGGAAAAATTAAGTTATATGTACCAAGAACAATACCTAAGGATAAATTTGTAACCATTCAAAATTTTTATTGTTCAGTTTGGCAATAGTTATAGCCAGTTTTTTCTAGGTGGCCGAAGTTAATGGTTCGCGCCTTAATTTCGGGCACTATAAAAAAAGAACTTTAAACTTCCACTGATCCTTAAGTGTAACAGAAATTTTAAAATTTTGCACTGGAATAACAAAAATATCTATCGTTTGATTTTTAGACCAAATTTTGGGTCGATTGGGAAAACCAGAAAAAACTTATCCAAAAAAATAAAAAAAGGTGGCCGAAATTAAGTCAGTTACCCTACACCCAGTATTTATATAACATGGATACAAATCCATGGAATTTTCTGTGTTGGTGCTGTGTGGTGCCGCCAAAAATGAAAAAAATTTTGACCACATGACGCGGTTGATACCTCGTCTAAAAGTGTCCTAAAGAAAAGGTTTTTTTTAATATCTTTTTTTGAATTTTTAACATTTCTACCTTAAAAAATTGTAAAAATTTTTATATTGTAAAAAACACTCATATATTTCTCGAAATTGAACTTTTATTTTTGTTTTGAAGATGTTAGACCACGTATTTCCGGACATTAACTATCCCGGGTTTTTTAATAACTATCATAATTTGCAAAATTTATTTTAAATGTCAGTAATTTGTGGTTGTTTTAGTAAGTGTTATATAAAAATCTTGAAATCTTGATTAGCGCTGTTACTTCAGTAAAACAAATATAATTCAGAAAGCTTATTTGACAATGTTTCAAACGAAGATTTTAAAAAAATCCAATTTATTTTATGCAGGTTAAAATCTTTTTTTCATTCTTAGCTGAATCGTTGGCCCAATATTTTGAAATCTTAAATATGGCATTTTTACAGTTTCGATTATACTCGATTCACAGTTTCGATTTCGTCATACAACGTCGAGTTGCGTTGCAACGAGTGCGTGTTGTCGTAAAAATTGTAAAACTCACAAACAATTTTACTTTTTAAATATTCGAATCAGGGAAGAGCGCGCTTTTTCCCTTATATGAAATGGGTTAAGTCACTGCGCGGTTAACCGTTCTTGATGGCGTCATCTAAAATCAACAAAACCTTAGCTCTTTAGCCAATTAAAAATCTAAAAATTTTACAGGACTAAAATATTACTTATATTTTTCTGATACTAAAAACCTAAAAAGTTTTACTAAACATACCTGAATTTCATACTAATAAGCTTTTTTTGGGGGGGTCCCCGAAAATTTTTTTCCTATGGTAAATATTTGCAGCTATTTTTTGAACGTAATTGCTAAATGGTCGCCTCACCTGAATTTTCTTCTTGTATTGTTGTATATACTATATTGCATGGGCTTAAATCTCTGCTTATGTAAAAAAACTACCATTTTTCCCTAATTTACGCATTGGGTACTGGGGTACTTGTGTGACACTTCTTTTATTTACTGAATTACATATTAAGTAACTTCACATAGTAATACACATTCTCTTGTGTATTTTAGTGGTTTAGATTATAATTCCTTACCTTTTTGAAAAAGTGGCTAATTTTCAAAGTGAACAACAAACAAATATCCTAACAGCTCATTAAAAGCCATTAATTAAAAAATAGAGTAAAATTAATCTGGGGTAACGCGTGAATGCCGCGAGACACTAAGCCTCACGGTGTTCTCTTAAATAAAATTATAAACGTAGATGAATTTAAAAATTTATCTTCATCGCTCTTTCTTACTATTATTATTTACAGCTTAAAATCACATAATGTTGAAGGTAAACATTTCCTTATGTTCCGGCGTTTTTTTTTTTGTGTGTTGAAACACAAAACATGTGTTTAAGCGAAGTATCATTAGTCTGGAAAAACTATATTCCTAAATTACTTGCTATCCAAGCAATAAAATATGTGAAAAATTTTATTCAGGTCAAAAAGCTGATGACTCTCACCCGAAATTGACCGAATTTCAAAGTTTTATGTTTATTTTGACCTGTTTTAAATTTATAATTTGAAAACAATTAAAAGTTAACGTTCCCGAATACTTATTTGTGCAGGATAAAATCAACAATAAGCGTTTGTAAATACTTGTGTACCATTTCTACAAAATCTTATTTTGTTCAAAAAATACAATGATAAGTCCTTTTTAGTTATACAAGACACTGGGACGTTTATATATTTATCTCGACGGCGACGCTTGAAATTTTTTAATATTAATAATAATAATAATAATAATAATATTAATAATAGGAATAATATTAAACTGTAATAATCCTAAAAACTTAACGCCAGAAAAGACTAAAACTAAAACAAGTAAATTAATAATAAATTTTATTAAGCTTTCAGAAACAACAAAATTTAATAAAAAGAATAAGTGTAAAAACTTTGGATTGCGTTTTTTAACCATTTGACGAAAATAAATGTAACAAATTTTCACAGCGTGAATAAATTTTTGCACGCGTTAATCAGCTATATTAATACGACTGCATTAATTGAGTCACGCGTCACCAAAACGGTTAAAAGATAATAATATTATTAACGTCTATTTAAAACCAAATATCCAGATCTAAGTCTGAAAAACCTTGAAAAAATTTTAAGGCGACTTTTACTTTAACAATTATTTTTCCAGTTAATATGTTTTATGTAATAGATAAAAAACATTAAAGAAAAAATCGCCTTATATTAAACTAAATTTTTCAAGGTTTTTCAGACTTAGATCTGGATATTTGGTTTTAAATAGACGTTAATAATAATATTCTTTTAACCGTTTTGGTGACGTGTGACTCAATTAATGCAGTCGTATTATTATAGTTGATTAACGCATGCAAAAATTTATCCACGCCGTGAGAATTTGTTAGATTTATTTTCGTCAAAATATGGTTAAAAAACGCAATCCAAAGCTTTTACACTTATTCTTTTTATTAAATTTTATTGTTTTTGAAACCTTAATAAAATTTATTATTAATTTGCTTGTTTCAGGGAGACTTGTTTCAGTTTTTCTGGCATTAAGTTTTTAGGATTATTGTAGCTTTAACCCATTCCCGTGATTGCCTTTTCTTCCGTTACAACCATCAAGCCTTCGTATGACCTAGGTTGTACTTAGGTCATACATAATTTTTTAGCGTGATTAGTGCCCAGTGAGCGAGCAAATTGAAATGGTTAAAGCTGTACGGTAGCAATATGCAGATTTTATTCACGGATACAGTGTATTACGTAGGATATTTCATATTGCAAATATTTGCATGTTGCTACCGTACAGCTTTAACCATTTCCATTTGCTCGCTCACTGGGCACTAATCACGCAAAAAATTATGTATGAACTAAGTAAGACCTAGGTCATATGTAGAGTTTACCGCGGTAAGGTTTACGTACGACATTGGTCATACGAAAATGCCATCACCGGAAGGCGAATGTTTCACCTTTGTCGTACAAAAAAGGTTTCGCGGTTGTATAAGGGGAAAAGGCTATTACAAGAACAGGTTAATATACTATTCCATTTAATATAAGGCTTTTTTTCGAAACTTTGTTTCGGCTTTTGCTAGAAATTCCGTCTTTTAAAACATTGGATCCTAAGTCATTTTTCAAAAAAAGAAAAAGTAAACAATAACAATTTAGAGAAAATTTTTAAACTTAATAATATCAATACAATCGTTTCAATATCCAAAAATTAAATGTATATTTTTTAAAAATATATTGTACAAGATTTTTGTAAGTATAGCAACTCCCGTTTTTTTGATGTTCAAAAATACGACATTTTATAAATACGAGTTGTTAAAGAAAAGTAAATTCAGCGGGTAATTTGCAATGCAGAACGTCAGGCGTTAGAGTACTGAGGCTGGAGATTACAATTTCAAGTCTTGTATTGTCTATATTTCATCCAAAAATCTTAAAACGAGTGATTTTTTCGCATTCTTATAGTAGATACTTTAACTATGAATTAAAACACAAAAAGAAACTATTATTTTTTGAAACAAGCTTTTTGAAAATACATTTTGAAGTTAAGTTAAGATGTTTTACACAGCGGTAAATTAATATATTCACGTCAGGATTTTAGGGCCCTCAAAATGTCATATAGTATTCGTGATTACGTCATATATGTTTTGTTCCGTGGGAATGGTTGTGGGAGGAGCTGTTAGAATCACTTTTAGCCAATTAGCGCTAAGGAAAAAATTGGATCTTTAATGGATAAAAGATCTCCATTTTTTCAAAAGCCTTAATTGGCTAAAAATGATTTTATAAGGTCATAACTCTGTGAAGGTCATTAACACTGAACAATTTCTTTTTAAATGCGAGGGTTTGAATATCGCGTTAAGACTATAAAATTTATTGAATTAATTAGGCCTTTAAATACTAAAAGTTTGGCCCTTTAAAATTTCCAAGAAGTGTTATGAAATTATATAATTTAAAAATTATAAGCATTAATTTAAGTATTTAATTTAAATTTTTGACAGCGATTAATTATAAAAATGTTTGTGATTTAATGTACCTATGTGCATTAGATGAAAGTCACATAAGGATTAAATTAAATTAAATTAAATTTGCATAGAACAGGATTAAATTTGCAATACGTCCTTTGGACTTTTAAGTTAAGTGCAATCATGGTACACTTGCTGCATGTACAATGATTGTTTTTTTTTTTTTTGGTAAAAACATCTGAACTCAAATTCGAAAAGATTTATTGAAAATTTTATCCCGTTGTATGCAAATTAATCCTTATGCGACTTTGGTCGATTGATATCTTTGTTTTTCACAAAGGTTTTTATAAACTACATTTTTTTAACAAAGCTTGGATAGCAAGTAATTTAGGAATATAGTTTTTCCAGACTAATGATACTTCGCTTAAACACATGTTTTGTGTTTCAACACACAAAAAAAACGCCGGAACATAAGGAAATGTTTACCTTCAACATTATGTGATTTTAAGCTGTAAATAATAATAGTAAGAAAGAGCGATGAAGATAAATTTTTAAATTCATCTACGTTTATAATTTTATTTAAGAGGACACCGTGAGGCTTAGTGTCTCGCGGCATTCACGCGTTACCCCAGATTAATTTTACTCTATTTTTTAATTATGTTTATTGTTGCCGAATGGGTTTTAATGAGATGTTAGGATATTTGTTTGTTGTTCACTTTGAAAATTAGCCACTTTTTCAAAAAGGTAAGGAATTATAATCTAAACCACTAAAATAACCACAAGAGAATGTGTATTACTATGTGAAGTTACTTAATATGTAATTCAGTAAATAAAAGAAGTGTCAAACAAGTACCCCAGTACCCAATGCGTAACTTAGGGAAAAATGGTAGTTTTTTTACATAAGCAGAGATTTAAGCCCATGCAATATAGTATATACAACAATACAAGAAGAAAATTCAGGTGAGGCGACCATTTAGCAATTACGTTCAAAAAATAGCTGCAAATATTTACCATAGGAAAAAAATTTTCGGGGACCCCCCAAAAAAAAGCTTATTAGTATGAAATTCAGGTATGTTTAGTAAAACTTTTTAGGTTTTTAGTATCAGAAAAATATAAGTAATATTTTAGTCCTGTAAAATTTTTAGATTTTTAATTGGCTAAAGAGCTAAGGTTTTGTTGATTTTAGATGACGCCATCAAGAACGGTTAACCGCGCAGTGACTTAACCCATTTCATATAAGGGAAAAAGCGCGCTCTTCCCTGATTCGAATATTTAAAAAGTAAAATTGTTTGTGAGTTTTTCAATTTTTACGACAACACGCACTCGTTGCAACGCAACTCGACGTTGTATGACGAAATCGAAACTGTGAATCGAGCATAATCGAAACTGTAAAAATGTCATATTTAAGATTTCAAAATATTGGGCCAACGATTCACCTAAGAATGAAAAAAAGATTTTAACCTGCATAAAATAAATTGGATTTTTTTAAAATCTTCGTTTGAAACATTGTCAAATAAGCTTTCTGAATTATATTTGTTTTACTGAAGTAACAGCGCTAATCAAGATTTCAAGATTTTTATATAACACTTACTAAAACAACCACAAATTACTGACATTTAAAATAAATTTTGCAAATTATGATAGTTATTAAAAAACCCGGGATAGTTAATGTCCGGAAATACGTGGTCTAACATCTTCGAAACAAAAATAAAAGTTCAATTTCGAGAAATATATGAGTGTTTTTTACAATATAAAAATTTTTACAATTTTTTAAGGTAGAAAGGTTAAAAATGCAAAAAAAGATATTAAAAAAAACCTTTTCTTTAGGACACTTTTAGACGAGGTATCAACCGCGTCATGTGGTCAAAATTTTTTTCATTTTTGGCGGCACCACACAGCACCAACACAGAAAATTCCATGGATTTGTATCCATGTTATATAAATACTGGGTGTAGGGTAACTGACTTAATTCCGGCCACCTTTTTTTATTTTTTTGGATAAGTTTTTTCTGGTTCTACCAACCGATCCAAAATTTGGTTTAAAAATCAAACGATAGTTATTTTTGTTATTCCAGTGCAAAATTTTAAAATTTCTGATACACTTGAACACGGTTGAACATTTGTCTATTTTTCAATTTTTTCTATTTTGATAACAATACACTAAACAAGGACCTAAAAAAAAAAAGTGCTTCCTAAATAAAAAGTTGCGTAATTCCTTCTTTCCTAATGAGCCCATGTTTATTTTCGATCAATCAGTAACGAAATGAGGAATATTGTTTTTAAGAAATGGAGCGTTGGAATAATAATAATAATAATAATAAAAGAAGAAGAAGAAGAAGAAGAAGAAGAAGAAGAAGAAGAAGAACGTTCTCCCCTTCAAAATTTAAAATATGTTCTCTAATTATGGTTGGCGTGGCGCCACGGGGCTAATCGCCCGTGGCGCTCCCGCGCCACCCATGATAATAATTTAGGTTTAAAAAATCGAAATATCAAAAATAAAAATTTTGTTCTGCGTAGAAAAAAAAACTTTTGTGTAATAAAAAAGTAAGTTTATTCTACTACAAAGTGCTTAAATTCTAAAATCTGACTATTAATTACCTAAACCAAATAATTTACAGTAAAAACTTCTGATTTTTATTTGAAAAAGAAATGGCCTAAATTACAAGTTCTACTAAAATTTTCGCTCCCCTCCCCCCGGCCCCGGCAAAATTCTTGACCCCGTGCTCCCTGGGCCCCGGCAAAAGAAATGAACACCCCCAGCCCCCGGGCCCCGGCATCAGCAAAAATCCTGCCCGGTCAGTCCGATTAAGTCTTTGGCTCCGGATCTCGGCCCCCTCAAAAAAATAATTTTTAACTACAAAAATAATAAATACCAGTATTAATTATCCATTTTTCAAAAATTAAATATTTTAAAATCTTTTAGTTTTATTTAAAACCATTTATAAAAATTAAAAAGTTATGAAAAAAGAAAAAGTGGTCGGAAATTAGTGCGTTACTCTACTTCTAATTATTTTTTCGGTTTTCGCTAGAAGGGGTGGTTTTTTGCGTGTTTTATTTTTCAAATAATAAATTTCATCCAAGCTATTCGGAAGACACAGAATCATAGACGGTTTTTTATTAGATTTGTTCACTGCTAATATTATGACGTCTAACAAGAGTCAATTTATAAAATACAAAAATAAACACACAGTTTTCAATGCCCCAAAACTTTTTATATATGATCATATATAAAAAGTTTAGAATCAACGGCGATCGCAATGGTTTGATTTGCCGCAAAGATCAAATGTATTTAATAAATTGACTCTTGTTAGACGTCGTAATATTAGCAGTGAACAAATCTAATAAAAACCGTCTCTAATAATTATGTCTTCCGATAGCCTTGGATGAAATTTATTTATTTGAAAAATAAAACACGCAAAACCACCCCTGTAGCGAAAACCGAAAAAATAATTAGAAGTAGAGTAACGCACTTAATTTCGACCACTTTTTTTTTCTTTTTTCATAACTTTTTAATTTTATAAATGGTTTTAAATAAAACTAAAAGATTTTTTAAAATATTTAATTTTTGAAAAATGAATTATTAATACTGGTATTTATTATTTTGTATTAGTTTAAAATTATTTTTCAAAGGGGGCCTAAATACAAGCCAAAGGACTTAATCGCAACTAGGGATCGACCGGGCAGGATTTTTGCTGATGCCGGGGCCGTGGCCGGGGCTGGGGTAGAAAAATCCGTAACATTGCTTTTGCCGGGGCCCGGGGAGCGGGGGTAAAAAAATTCCCTCCCCGGCGGGCCGGGGCCGTAGCAGGCGAAAAATTTAGTAGAACTTGTAATTTTGGCCATTTCTTTCGGGATAAAATTCAAAGTTTTTACTGTAAATTATTTGGTTTAGGTAAATTTAATAGTCAGATTTTAGAATTTAAGCACTTTGTGAGTAAATAAACTTACTTTTTATTACACAAAAGTTTTTTTTCTAAGCAGAACAAAATTTTTATTTTGATATTTCGATTTTTTAAACCTAAATTATTATCATGGGTGGCGCGGGAGCGCCACGGGGCGATTTAGCCCCGTGGCGCCACGCCAACCATAATTAGAGAACGTGGGTAAATTTTGAAATTTCACGAACCTTCTTCTTTACTTTCTTCTTTCTTTCTTCTTCTTCTTTTACTCTTCTTATTATTATTATTATTATTATTCCAACGCTCCATTGTTTAAAAACGATATTCCTCATTCGTTACTGATTGATCAAAAATAAACATGGGCTCATTAGAAAGAAGAAGGAATTACGCAACTTTCTTAGGAAGCACTTTTTTCATTTCAGGTCCTTGTTATCGATTTATTGATCAAAAAATAAAAATTTGAAAAATAGACAAATAAAAACTATCAACCGCACAATAACAGCCTTTGGCAACAATAAGAATTGTACAGAGCAGACAACCAACATCCCCTCATAAAAACCGCACAAAAATAGCAGACCGGTTTTAATTGGTGGCAGAAACGGCGCCAGTTCCCAGCGCCATCTGCTTCAACCGCGCGGAAAACGGCAAAAACAACAGAGTACTTTTTTTAATTCTTGCATTACTGATGACAAAATTAATTCAAAGTTTTATTTATTAAAAAATAATAATAAGTGTTGGTGGCGCGGGAGCGCCACGCGCCGGTAATCATCCGTGGTGCGGGGTGCCCACTGCAATTTAAACCACGGCACCGCGCCTACGATACTTAGACAACGTGAGTAAATTTTGTTATTCATGTTCATCATCACCATTTTATTATTATTATTATTACTTTAAAAATTATAATTCTAATTGCATTGGCGCACGGCATCGCGCCAACTATATTTAGAGAAGATAGGTAAACTTCCCCTGGAAGCGCAACTGCACAGCACTAAACTATAATTAAACACCGTGGGTAAAATTTGTAATTTAAATTAATGATCTTCTTCTTACAATATAAACTAACCAAGTACCAC
>JASAMX010012471.1:0-10117 GCA_030248175.1 Microlaimidae sp. YZB2_3
ATCACGAAGCTTCCATATGTATTAGCTTATAATATAAGCTAAATATTATTTCAAAGAAATAACAATCGTAATGTTAAAATATCATGTTTTTCAATTCAAAACACAAAAATTGTGAAATTTTCACAAGAGAAAGAAAGTAAAATTCAGGCAATAAAAGCCACTTTTAGTAACCGGCTAATTTGACCGGTACTTAATATGCCGCTAGTGGATCAGCGGCCCCTGTAGAGTTCAGTTTGCGTACGCATTATGACTCTGCGTTCGTTCTGATCCCCTTGCCAAGTTCCGTGAAGTTCGGAAATTTTTTAATTCAAAACAAAATTCGCGCATAAGTGCTCACACCAAAACGTGTTATGGTTCAGTTTAATTTTCAAGCCCGGTTCACACTGGGTTGGCATTGTTACCGCTTGGATCACAATGGCTATGAACTGCTCAGTTAAAAAAACATCAGAGTCACGTTTTCGTGCACACTGATTCTGCTGCCTTCCTGTGTCACGTTCCCTGATATTCAATTCACAATTTTTGATACAACTCCCCCCGCTAGACGATTATAATTTTGAGCGTACCAAGAAAGTCCTAGTCGCGCTTTGCTTATGGAAAAATAATGTGAACTGAAAATAAAATTAGCTCAGCATAACATTTCAGTAAGAAAACTGTAGATTTATAGAACTGCTATAGCTGTAATATAAACGGAACCTTCTTTGGAAATAAGCTCATTTAATTTTTTTCAGTCCACATCACTTTTTTTGCAAACTAGTGATGTGCATACTCTCTCTAATATCATACTTCGAAGCTCTAGCTATATAAAACGGAGCTCCGGACCTTCGCCCCCTTATGTTATCGCTCTGCTCAAATGCGGAGTGTGTATCTCGAATTACTCATGCTCAGCACATAAGGATGGACGACTGTACGACCGCACCAGTTTGAAATTGAGTTCAAGTGGTGCGTTCCTCTTTCTGCGTTTTAGGCACAGTTTTTAGTCGGAAAAAACGCAGAGTTAAAACAGTATTTTTTTCAAGTTTATTTAACCTTGAAATACGTTTTTAAACTATTTATTGCCATTTTTAGCACTATTTTTTTGTTTTTAAAAGTTTTTCAAGAACATTCAAAATTTTAAAATATTAATCGATGACTTGACTTTATTTTTAAATCATTCATAAGATTAACAGAAAAATATGGTAGACCTCTGGTCTTAAAAGCGTAGCTCCGCTCCAGAGCTCCGCGGGAACATCACTAGTTCCGACTTATTTCGATTTATCACTTGCGTCCCATATTCCGGTGCATCATTGCATTTAGAACCCCGAGGGAGTGTTGGTAGCCTTGAGTGATACTGGGTTGTAAAATCCTGTGGACCTTTTGTCGCCGGTTCCAAAGGCGCTCCACTTCTCGCTGCCTCTGTTGAAAGTTTCTGAAAAATAGCGAGTTTTATGAATATTTTTATTCTCAGAACATTATACGCGACTAATCTATAAGTTTTCGTCTCTAAACGAATTCATTTTGATCTGTAAAATACTTATATCACTAATTAATTATTAATTTTGTAAAAACGCAAAAAACTAGACGAAGATTGTTTCAACGAAATCAAAGTATAATATATATTATCACACATTGTTAAGAAAAAATTATTTATAAAAACTTTTGCATGAAAGGAATCAGCGATTTTTTTCTTCATTATTTTGTAAAAACGCAAAGTGTACAAGAAAAATTTTTTTAAGTGGAACACAGAGAAAAAAACCGCACAAAATTTGTACAGTCGCTATTCATTACAGCTGTAACCAATTTTTATAAACTACTTACTGTATTAATCTTCATGTCCTGAACATCATTTTTTATATTTTGATGAAACATGAAAATTAAAAATAAGCTGTGGGAATGGTCCACAAAGGGGATTCCGACGAATCGCAGGTTTTTTTCACAAAATGACATATAAAATTTTTTTGTGCATGTCGATTTTAAAAATTTTTTAGTACGTAATTAGAAGACGAGTAGATAAAACTTTCCTGTTGTTTTCAGCAAAATTGTATAATGATAACCCGAGAACACCCGACATTTTGAAGAGTTTTTTGAGAAAATTTTATTAACTTTGGAGCCTAATTTCTCAGTAAAGCTCTTTACGATTTTTAAATAAACAACGCCAATGTTTCTAACTCGTTGAGTTCTCCATTTTAATATATAGTTTGATAAAATCGGTTTGTAAACAAATTTTCCTAATTTTGTAATGGATGAATTTTGTAATTGATGGATTATATATAGGTAATTGGTGTTAATTAACAATAATATTGTATTTTGCATTAGAACATCCATTTGAATATCCAAAAAACGAAGTTCGGATTCGTAATCAGGACCCCCGAAAACCCCCGAGTGGTTGTTTTTGGCTGGTTTTGAAGTAAAACCAGGGTAGAGTCAGAATGCCCCCCTAGGGGGCGTCGCAACCCCCCTAGCGCCCCCTCGGGGGGTCAAATCAAAAAACGAAGTTCGGATTCGTAATCAGGACCCCCGAAAACCCCCAAGTGCTTGTTTTGGGAAAAATCAAAGAAATTTGTGGAACTGTAGTGTAAAAATGTACCTTAAAATGTACCTTTAAATAAATCGAGTATATTAGTAAAATAATTTTTAAGAACTTATTGCCATTTATTTTTAAAATTGTATGTGTAAAAACCGAATTTTTAGGTATCACCTTCTCTCCGGTTATCACTGTAAAGCATTACTCCTACTGTGGTAATACCTTCTTTTTATTGTGCGTGTATAAACTCAATCAAGGATTACATTACTTACCACCTAGGTCATATTTAGATGGTACGCAATACTGTATGCGTGGTTAGAAGTTATATATATTCCACGACAAGTTGTAATATACTTTTCAACCTTCTTTTCCACTAGTTTTAAAAAAATGGGATTTTTTCATCAGAAAAATTTTAAATACCTTTTATTTTTAAATTAGACTAGAATATTTTATTGCTCAAGTCAAAGTTATGACAATCACACACAAATTTGTATTTTTTTTTGACAAACGTTACAAATTATTCTGACGATAAAATGCTTAGAGTTTCAAACGGTATAATAAAGAAAGATTTTTTAATTTTTAGAAGGATTACGCCCATTTGGTTATATAAAATTAAGCTTTAAAAATGGAAATTATGATTTGTACAAAAAGAACGTGAACAAAATTTTTTTGAAGTGGTTATATTTTACTAACAAAAAGCGTGCTTGGACAATAATTATATTAGTGTTATATAACTAAAAACTTAAACACAAATAAAAGTTTTGTATAAATTGACCACACTGTTAAGAAAATATGCTCATCTGAAAGTTTTTTTCAGTTAACATCATATTTGTACAAACTTTTAGTTATTTCAAAACATCGAATTCAAGCCCGAACCAAAAACCAACAAATTAAAAATAAATTTTTTGCAAACACTCATTTAAAATGTTATTTTAAAATAACTTAGCCTGATCCAAATGGCACTTAACTTCTTTAATACTTTAATTTTAATACTATAATTTTTAATACTATAATACTTTAAGAATAGAATTTTACTTCATTTAAGTCCAAAATAATAAACAATATGTGATTTTGAAAATTTAATTGTCAAAAAGTTCATTTTTAATTATTTAGAATGGCTAAAATTTTACTAAAAACAAAAAATCTAACCATATTATAGATTTAAAATAAAGAGCTATATTTGTTTGTCTTAGTTAACTTTTAAATAAACTTGGATTTTACTAAAACACATACAAATTATATTTACATAAATTATTTCAATTAATTCTTTTAAGCTCGGTTCACACTGCTGTGATAGGCGATAGTAATTTGCGAAAGGCGACAGGCGATAGGCGATAGTGGTTGGAGCAAAGTTTTAATCTTATCGCAGTTTTGCGATAGGCGACAGCGCAAAACACACGCAGTTTTAGCATATTACGTGTGAAATTCGTAAATCAGCAAATTTATGCAAAGAAATAACGCTTCCTTGAATTGAACTTGAATGCACACAACATTTTATTTTGTTTTTTTGCGTTTGGCCGCTTTTTTAAAAAAATATGGATGAAAATTTGTGTCAAACTATTAATTTCGATGAGTAATTTAAAATTTTGGTTCAAATGCAACCCGAAATTTATGATAAAACTAAAAGAAACATAGATGGGATTTAAATAGCCGAGAAACTTAAGACAAAATCAACTATCGTTTCAAACCGCTTGTTCGTTCTCAAAAAGACATTTTTTTAAATTCGGTCTTCAAAATGAAAATTCTAACTTTCGTCTAACTTAATAAAACAAACTTTTAAAGTTTTGTAACAATTTAATAGGCAGTTTTTTTAAAAGAGGTTTATAAAAAAAATTGGGCTTTGGGCGCTGTTTTATAAAAGTTATACAAACATATTGTAAAAATACGGTCTGTTTTGTTGAATCAGCCCTATGTATGTAGAACACTAGGTTTGTCAAAAATTGACATTTACAAAGTTAGATGGTCTTTTACAAAAAAAAATCAAATGCTTATAATTTTTATGAAACAGCGCCATGGCCTGAAAAATATACCGTAATTTGAAATATAAACAAAAAGGTCATATGCTTAGTAGATTAGTGATATTTTTACCCTCCAATATCATCCTCCGAAGCTCCAGTCATTTAGAGCGAATGACAGCCGGAGTTTCGCCCTTTAAACAAATAATATCAAGCTTATTAAAGCTTGAAATATGTTTAAATTTCTTGAAATAAGGAGTAATGTTCTCCTTTTTGAAATTTTTTTGATTAATAAGATAAATAAAGACTAAGACACTATCGCCGATTTTCTTTTGTCAACGTCTTGGAATAACTAAACTTTAATATCAGTTACAATTGCTGCTGAATGTGAAATTTTTTTAGAATTATAAAAGCTAGCACAACTTTTAATCTGTTTAAAATTGAAACAATACACTATTGTCTATCGCAATTTTCTTTCAGTATGAACTGAACGGTACTATCGCCTATCGCCTGTCACCTATCGCCTTTCTCGTATCGCCTATCGCAGCAGTGTAAACCGGGCTTTAGTGTTCCGGTGTCAAGGGATATTCTTTCCCCCCTGAAAAATTTTCCCCCCGGAAAAACTATTCCGGGATAGTTTTTCCCCCCGGAAAAACTATCCCGGGATATTCTTTCCCCCCTCGGTAAATTCTTTCCTAGGGGGAAAGAATATACCGGGATAGATTTTCCCCCATGCTTTTTAATTTTAAAATCATATAAACTTAGAATTTTAAAAAATAATTTGAATAGCTGTACCTTTATTAGCTCAAATACCAATTTTTATGTAATAAATTCCATTAAAACATGTTTACTCACGATTTTAATTTTGTTTGTAATTTTCTATTTTAGCGTTATAATCAGGGGGAAAGTTTTTACCGGTATATTCTTTCCCCCCTTCAAACATTTGCATAAAGTTTATAATATTAATTCTGCGCATTCTTCAAAAACACGTCATTAAATTAAAATGATTATTTTGTTATCATAATACTTTCATAAATTCATAAAATTATTGAAATAAAACTCATGAACTACCTTAACCATTTTAAACCTTAGTTTCCCTAAGCAGCCTAAGCAAAACGTTAAAACCAAGCTAAAATTCAAAACAAACGAACAACAATATAAAAAAGAGGGGGGAAAGAATATCCCGGTTTTTAACCGGGATAGTTTTTCCGGGGGGAAAGAATTTACCGAGGGGGGAAAGAATTAACCGGTGTTTTAGCGGGATGGTTTTTCCGGGGGAAAAACTATCCCGGCTTTTTACCGGGATAGATCTTCCGGGGGAAAAAAGAAGGGAGGAAAAGATATCCCGCGACACCGGCAGCTAAAACAAACGTACCCAACGGCGTTGTTAGTCGGCGGTGGTGATATTTGCAAATGTCCCAATAGTCGCAAGAGAGCCGCTAAATCCGAATCGGTCAGGTCGCCGCCCCGGCCGAGTTCCCGGGCCAGGCTTTTTAAAATATTCTCCTGCCGCCGACCTTCAACGGATTCTACACTCAGCAAACACACAATAAAAATCAGTTCCGGAACGGAGGGGAGCGACATTTCTGCGAGGTTTCGGCTCTAAATACTTTAAACTTAAAATAGAAATATTACTTTTTAAAGTTATTTTGACTGAAGACGGCAACCGACTATTGTTAAAACGTTTTAAAAACAAAAAGATTCCAGAACAAAAAGGCGTGACATTCCCGCAAAGTTTTGATTCCAAACCATCGATCAACTGTTTTATATTCCTTTTTTTAGCTCTTCAACATTATGAATAAACGGATGTAAATAGGGTAGTGCATTTAATTTCGGCACTTTTCTAAATTGGGCATTTTTGATTTTAGACCATATCTTTGGTAATCCAGGACAGAATACGACGTTTGATAGCTCAAGTGAGAGCTAATTATATGTAGATGACTGCCGTGCGCAATTATTATTTGTTATGTTATGATATTTTCATGTGAAATTGTGTGATTTATAAAAATAAAATTGTTTCTCGTTTTCTGAACATGGGTATTTCATGATTACGCAATAAACTGGTTTAAAAATTAAACTTTCCTTATAAAATTTAATCTATTTTTCGAATTTTTAGTCCCCGTGGTTCTACGTTGCGTCTGTGGTGAGCAATCGTTATAAAATAAAATAGTGTACTGTAATTTCGGCACACCTATTGCTGTAAGTAAAAACAGGTGGAATTAAGTGGTCGGGTGTTAAATTGCAGTTGTAAATAGTTAAAAGACAACGTTGAAATGTGTAGGGGTCATAGCACTGCACTTAAACTCGATTAAGGGGGTCCTTTTAAAAAGTGCCGAAATTAAATGCACTTTTTCCCCAAATTTTGCTCATTTTGATACCATTTGGCATTTTAGCTGTAACTTTTGGCCAGTTACACGTTGAACAACAAGTAGAACCTTAAATTAAAGAAATCTGTCTGGAGATAATGATAGCTTTTTAAATTTTTTAAAATGATGATTTTTTGACTGAGAAACAATCGATTGTATGTAAAGTGCCGAAATTAAATGCACACATTTAATTTCGGCAATTTTCCATTTTTTTAAGTAAATAAAAAAATCACTTTCGTACAGTTAAGCTTTTGTGACGCAACGCAGTATCGTGAAAGCTTCAAAATGAGCTATCAAACATGAAAATCGCGCCATACAGTAAAAAGTTACATCGGAAAAACAAAAAAGTGCCGAAATTAAATGCACTTCCCTATATTTAGACAATGCACTTGATTTTAAATGTGCCTTGCTTTATATATTTCGCCTTAGGTTCAATATCTTTATGACCAAATATTCACAAAAACAAAAATACACTACAAGCACAATAGAATAGAGATTATAAAAACGCAACATGATAATAAGCTTAGCGATAATAATAAGACTTAACGCATAAGCAAAAATGTCTTAAACTTTAAAAAGTTTTTTGGTTTAAAAATACAGTTACTAAAGACAGTTTAATAGATAAGAAATACCATAGGTACGCGAAAAAACCACTAAAGTCAAATCTAAATGGAAAGTATTAATTTTTAGATGTATAGCCTAACGATGGTAACCGACCATCGTCAAAACGTTTCATGAACTCAACAAAATGATTAAAAATCAGTTCCATATCGAAAGGGACAACATTTTTATAATGTTTCCGCATTAAATAATGCGAAAACTGTTAGATAAAAAAGTTAGATAAAAATGTTGGAAAAACTAAATTTCGGAAATGGACGAAAAATAAATAATTTTTTTCAGTTCACACAAAACGCTTCAACAAGTTGCGGGTGTCAAGGTAAGTAAATATCTGATAAAAGTATAAAGTTCGAGATTTTAACTGACGACAACAACAGTTTATTTTACAAACGTTTCATAAAGTAAAAAAAATAGATCTACATCAGTTCGAGGAAAAAAAGTTTCAAAATTTTTATAAGGTTTCAGCTATTAAAATAACAAAAAAGATTACCTACCAGATTAAATTAGTTTCGGATTGTATACGGGAAATAAACTTCTTTAAATGATTAAATAAGCAATAGTTACGTTTAAATGCAAAGTTTCATAAAAATCCATTTGTTAATTTAAAACTGATAAAACTTGTTCAAAAAGTGCACTGGTTTTTAAACTGGAATAAACATATTTTTTTAATGTTAAGGTAGTTTTTGAAAAAAAAAATTTAATAATTTTTTTCATGTGTCAAGTCATACGGCAAAAATTTATTTTAAACTTTTTTTTAATTGTTAAGTTAAAAATTCCTGAAAAGTTTTTAAACTAAACTGCAGTTATATATATAGGCACCTTGCACTGAAACGCAGTTTATACATGAAGTATGCAATATACATAAGTGTCACCATAATGGATAATTACCGTACTCCTACTTATCTTTTCGTAGTATGCAGAGCAACCGATAGAAAGCGCGCGAAATTTCGATCGGTTGATCTGCATACTACAAAAGATAAGTAGGAGTACGGTAATTATCCATTATGGTGACGCTTATGTATATTGCATACTTCATGTATAAACCGAGTTCCAGTGCAAGGTGTCTATAAATATTCGTAAGCTAATGTAAAATCCTCATTTTAAATTAGATTTCTTAACACACCAAAAAAAAAACAGGAAGAACAGACTATGGGCTTAAATAGAATGACAATTGTGGGCATCCAATATGTGACAAAGTTTTATAAATATTTTAATTAACCTTTCAATAAAATATCTAAAGTTTTTTTATACTTTTTTTAATTTTTTACTGGATTTAAAAAAGAACAAGCAAGAACCGGAAATATTTTTAGCATGTTTTTTGAAGAAAAACTAGATAATAGAGCTTTCGTGTCTTGAGATAAATTCAACTACTGTATGTTTCTTTTGATTTCGAAATAAAACAATTTTTCATTCATTTTTTTTCTAGACTCGTGAAGGTTTGTTTTGTTACGTATATCTTGAAATCCGCGTTCACTTTATTGTAACACTTATTAGGGTTTTTCAATCGTGAGCTACGAGTGTTTTTTCAGTCGTCCAGTGCGCACCACAAGGGTCAAATAGGAAAAAATGGCAATCTCTCATTCATTGGAGATTAATTTTTCCCAAGCGCTAATTGGTTAAAACAACTTCTCCGACAACCGTTCCCACAGAGCAAAACATATATGACGTGATCACGAATACTATATGACATTTTGAGGGCCTTAAAATCCTAACGCGGGTAGTCTTGTTTTACTTAAGTTGATAATTTATAGAGTTTACTATGAAATCGGTAATAAACTTTTAAATTATTTGTATTACCTTTCTAACCGCAAAAAATGTGTTTTTTTAGATTTTTCATGAGTTTTATTATGATAACATTTGAATACAATGATGGGTGTGTTCTATGAAATTGTCATGAAACTTGTATGAAAAGACACGCGCATTATAAGACTATCCAAAACATTTTAATTTTGTATATTGGTTAAATAGCGAAATTTTGGAATTTTATTAATAAGACAAAGGTGTAAATTAAATAAAAAAATGTAAAAGATAAAAATTTTATTGAAAGAAAGAAAACAATTTCGTTTCGCCTAACTTTACGCTAAATAATCTGCAACATAATTGCTTTATTTCCTAGGATTTAAGATACATAATAAACTTACTTGATTTTTTAAAAAGTTATATATAGTTATTTTAGAATTATAGATTTTAGAATTAATTGAAAATTTAATAGTTACAATTCGAGTACGACCCGAGGGTCAATTATAAAGGTTTCGACATTTTGTGTGCAATTTATGTCAAATGCACAAATCCTTTTAGCGAATTGGGAGGGAGCCAATTTGATTTGTGATGATTATATTAGACACTACTCTCTGTTTTTTTAAGCGATACTGCAAAAAGTTTGACAAAAAAGTTTTTGTTTGCGCTCTTATAACTTTTGAACGCGCCGCGATCAATACGCAAATATCTCGCGTTAAGGTCCTTGTACTTTTGGCTACCTCCTGAAAAAAAAAGTTTTCAAAAATTTTGGGGGATTAGCCCCAAAACTGCCAAAATTTACGGTCGATTTTTTTCGGCCAAATTTCTAATTTTTTACCATATGGGGCTTTACGTCTGAAAATTTTTGTGCAGATTTCCCATATTTTTCTGAGCTCAAAAATATATAATTTGTTAGGGGTAACCTATCTGGGTCGGGTATC
>JASAMX010012472.1:0-23402 GCA_030248175.1 Microlaimidae sp. YZB2_3
CACACACACACACAAACACACACACACACACACATACACACACACACACACACACACACACACGCACACGAAAACACACACACACACACACACACACACACACACACACACACACACACACACACACACACACACACACACACACACACACATTACGTCTATTTATATATAGATTATTTAATTTTGAACAAAAATTCAATTTTTTAAAAGGTTAAAGTTGCCTAAATTTTGCATATTTTGTGAAAAGGTAAAAACTAAAAAAAAATATGCGTTCTGATTCGTTTTTAAAAAAAAACATCATAACCGCACAATATTATTACCTGGTCCCGCTCATGTCTGCCATACAACTTACGAGGTCAGCCAGATATAATTCAACCATAATGAAGTTTTTTTTGCTTTGTAGCATATTGTGAATTTTTACGCACTATTTATTTTAATTCTTGTAATGAACTCACGAACGAAAATATATTTTTTTGAATCGGGAAAAACAATCACAGTCTATAGCTGGTGTTCCACTTTTTTCTAAATTTCTTGCATACAAAATGCTCCTTGTTTTTTAATTACAGTAGTCTGAAAATCTTGTAAAATCCAGCAAAAAATATATTTCCAACGAATTTAAGAGTTTGTTCTGTGGTGCATTCAATTATTGTATTATAATTTTATTTTACCTTGTATATTTTTTTGTTCCAAAATTGTTTCTCGTAAGAATTTTTGGGTATTTTTGGTATATTTTTATTCCCCCTTTTACTTTATATCATTACGCGTATACTCTTCAATACCTTTTTTGTGTACATTCCAATTTTAGCCACGATCCTTCATACAAAAGTAATACTTTTAAGAATTTTTGCATTTTACGTAATAAATTATTTCCATTACGATGTCGTTTAATTTGCATGAGCTTACAGTTTGCCCGCAACTAATTAGTTAGATGTTTAGCATGATATTCAGGGGCCTATTTCATAAAAATTGCGTGTAATTAATTTACAGCCGTAAATTAATAAACGCATATTTTTTTGTATTTTTTAATTAAAAGGTATATTAATAAAATTGCGTTTAGAATTTAAAAAATTTCATGTCTGTAAAATTCCGTAAATTCCACAGTTACAAACGTATTTTTTAATTAATAAAATAAGAAGAAATTAAATGCGTTTATTAATTTACAATTATAAAAATCTTTCTGAAATAGGCCCCCGTTCAGTATATCGGTATGTTCAGTATTTTTTGCGCAAAGTCCAAATAAAAAAATAAAGGGATTTAACACCAAACATTTTGCAGTTTAGTTCTCAAAAAATTTTACAGACTTCAATCTCACTAACGTAAGCAATTCAAGGATACCGAGCCACAGAGCACTTTATTTTATTTTCATAACACCCGCCTCTTTTCCGACGCTTCGTTCTATAGACTAGTTCTGAATAAGGGTTTTTTAGTGTAGGAAGAGGGTACAATAGTTAGTGTTGTGATAACTACTTAAGTAGTTAACTACTTATCTACTTAACTACCATAAATTTGGCTAACTACTTAACTACCTACTTTCTTTTCTAAAAGTAGTGAACTACCTACTTAACTACCTACTTTGGAAAAATAAAGTAGTTAATACAAGTAGTTAACAAAGTAGTTACAAACTAGGCAGAAAGTAGTAAGCTAAGTAGGCAAAAAATAGTTGGCGAAATAGGAATAAAGTAGTTAGTAAAATAGACAATCAATTAGTTAGTGTTTTTACACGAACCATCAATATATGCCGGGTGGATATACTACCAAAAACTCACAGTTGTTTAATTTTATACACAAGGTATGCTTTATAGTTTATGCACCCATTTTAAAATACAGCAATGTTTCGACTAAAGTTTAATAGAGATTACCTCATAAAATACATTGTTGAAATAATTTATAATTAGACAAACTTTGATTTTTTTGTTAAAAGAAAACAAAATTCTGTTTGTTTGTTTGCTTTATTTAATTTAGTGTAAAGTATTATGCATTTTTTTATTTTTTAATTAAAGTTTTAAATTTGAAAAAGGCAAAAAAATTAATCTTTTTAAATATGTATTAATCATATTTATTAGAATTCCCATATATGGTTTAAAAAAAGTTTTGGTTAACAAACTATTTTGAAAGCGATCATAATTTTGGTTTTGAATGGATACTAAGCTTACTCTCCCGCTTCCATTGTCCAACAAGATTATTTATATGAGACAAACAATTTCAATACTTTTTTTTTTGTAATCCACCCCAAGTGAGTTTTTAAAACCAAAAAATGGTTGTGTGTGGGGGCCTGTGTCCCAACTCCTCCCAACCACCCAAGGAAGGTAGAATGTATCGTTTAACCGTTTAATACAGAGAAGAAGGAAGAAGCAACTCATGATATCTTATATGGGACGGTTTTTGTGTCGTTTTGGGTCTTCGATCTACTTTTGTATAGTCCTATGTCATCTGAAAGACAATTTTGAAAATCCGGACAGACTTATGTGGAAAGTTTTTTATAAAAGGAGGGATGACCTTCTCCCTGGACCAAAAAGGGATAAAGCAAATGAAGTTCTTTCCAAGCAACCGACGGGGAAAATATAAGGCTCAAGTAAAAAAATACAAAGATAGCTAATAATTTGACGGGAAGACTCTTGTAGGTATATCTGTGAACCCTAACTCATCAGCACCGTATACAATAAATCAGATGAAAAATACAAAATCTTTTTTAATATAAGCATGGCATATAAAGGTTTACAAAAAAAGCACATGTGAAAAGAAGACACACACACAAGGCGGAAAAAAGAGCACCGAAAGGAGCGCATGACAAGCAAAATACGTCAGCAAAACATAAGTTAACTTAACGTATACATTATTTTATATACTTCTTCTCAGGAGTTCCTGAAGATTATCACGTATTATATTGTATTACTTTTTCCAGCCGTCTTAAAAAACAAGAAGAAACGAAAGAACAACGACAGCCAGGCGAATTAGAAAAAAACAAAAACACATCAACACTCAAAAACAACAAAACCGCCAAACGAAGATAAAGAGCAAAAATACAAAACAAACGCGGTCATTCAAATGTCAAAAATACCAATTAACAACGGATCTACTTTAGAAAATTCACAAGATAAACCAATAAATATATGGAAATATTAATTCTTAAGTTTTGTGTGACAATAATTGAACGGTTTTGCCTTGATTAAGCATTTCAACTTTTACGGTTCCACCTAGACTTTAATTATAGAGTTATATATTTAGTTAAAAAACTTAACCTACCTACTCAAAATACAAATGTCATCGCACGCAAATTAACAAACTTCTCAAAATCTGTATACGGTATAATACAAACAGTTTACTTATTGTTTAAACTACTTACTTAACTTACTTCAACTACTTACTACTTAACTAGTCCTAGTTTTCCGACAAAAGGAACTGTTGTGCATCTGGTTGAAAGTTTTAAAATAAATGATAGTTTATGACTTTTAGTTTTTAATTATTTATTTTTCTAAATATTCATACTAAATATAATTAGGTCAACGGTTTCAATTAATTGTCCAAAACTTTTAGTTTTATTAATGCTTGATTTTTTTTTTCGTTTTTCTATATATTTTTTGTCAAAAATTATACTGCTTTGTCACCGGACCTTCAGAGCCTGAACTGCTTTAGATCTTTCCCCCACTTTATTTTATTAATTTAATGGTCCGGTTACTGGCGTTGTCATAGAACTGTTTTTTAGCAAAAATAAATAACAACGCATGCTCTCCCGTCTTCTTTCTCTGTTTTTTCCGTAATGAAATATGCCCACGAATCTTTCAAACTCGACAACAATTATAAATCTTATAGTATAATTAACTCCGCTAGCATGATTTTGTCTGGCTGACCGGGCTTTTTTCCCGCGCGGGTCTTTTTTCCCCTTCACGTGCTTTTTTCCGTAACCTTTATATGCCCATGTTTATCTTTCCATATTTTTGCTTTGCCTTGACTGATTCTTTAGATGTTTGATCACGGGCCCTACAAGTCTTCGCCTTTTGTCACTATTAAATAAAAAAAAATTTCTTTCAATCCAAGCCCTTTTTCCCCGTCTGTACTTTGCATGATATCCATTTAGCCATCCCTTGTCTTTGCATCCCTCCTCAAAAAAAAGTCCCAGCAGAACCATTCATTTCCGAAAAACAGAGGAACAAACTCACCAAAAAAGCCAAACAGAAAACAAAAACTAACTCCAAAATCAATAAGAAAACTTCATTTCCTTTAGATTTTTTGTCTGTTGTTTCAAAATTTCAACCCCTTAGACATTCCTGGGGTATAACTTTTGCAAGAGTGACCTCATTACTTAATCCGTTGGTCGTGGGGGGTGGGACCCCACCCCCCCCCCCCCCCCCCCCCCCCCCCCCCCCCCCCCCCCCCACCCACACACACACACACACAGGGCACATCGCTCCCACACGCTCACACACACACTCTACACACCCCCTTTTTTTGCTTCTAAAACTCACTTGTCGATTCACAAAAAAAAAGTATTGAAATTGTTTGTCTCATATCAAATAATCTTGTTTGGACAGATGGAAGCGGGAGAGTAAGCTTCATCTCCATTCAAAACCAAAATTATGATCGCTTTCAAAATAGCTTTGTTTAACCAAAAACTTTTTTTAAACCATATATGGGAGATTCTAATAAATATGATTAATACATATTTAAAAGATTATTTTTTTGCCTTTTTCAAATTTAAAACTTTAATTAAAAAATAAAAAAATGCATAATACTTTTACACTAAGATTAAATAAAGCAAGAAACAAACAAACAGAATTTTGTTTTCTTTTAAACAGAAAAAATCAAAGTTTGTCTAATTATAAATTATTTTCAACAATGTATTTTATGAGGTAATTCTCTATTAAACTTTAGTCGAAACATTGCTGTATTTTAAAATGGGTGCATAAAACTATAAATGCATACCTTTTGTATAAAATTAAACAACTGTGAGTTTTTGGTAGTATCTTCCACCGGCATATATTAATGGTTCGTGTAAAAACACTAACTAATTGATTGTCTATTTTACTAACTACGTTTATTCCTCTTTCGCCAACTATTTTTTGCCTACTTAGCTTACTACTTTCTGCCTAGTTTGTAACTACATTGTTAACTACTTGTATTAACTATTTTATTTTTCCAAAGTAGGTAGTTAAGTAGGTAGTTCACTACTTTTAGAAAAAGAAAGTAGGTAGTTAAGTAGTTCAGCCAAAATTATAGATAGGTAGTTAAGTAGATAAGTAGTTAACTACTTAAGTAGTTATCACAACACTAACTATTGTACCCTCTTCCTACACTAAAAAACCCTTATTCAGAACTAGTCTATAGAACGAAGCGTCGGAAAAGAGGCGGGTGTTATGAAAATAAAATAAAGTGCTCTGTGGCTCGGTATCCTTGAGAGTTGCTTACGTTAGTGAGATTGAAGTCTGTAAAATTTTTTGAGAACTAAACTGCAAAATGTTTGGTGTTAAATCCCTTTATTTTTTTATTTGGACTTTGCGCAAAAAATACTGAACATACCGATATACTGAACGGGGGCCTATTTCAGAAAGATTTTTATAATTGTAAATTAATAAACGCATTTAATTTCTTCTTATTTTCGATTAATTAAAAAATACGTTTTTGTAACTGTCGAATTTACGGAATTTTACAGACATGAAATTTTTTTAAATTCTAAACGCAATTTTATTAATATACCTTTTAATTAAAAAATACAAAAAAATATGCGTTTATTAATTTACGGCTGTAAATTAATTACACGCAATTTTTATGAAATAGGCCCCTGAATATCATGCTAAACATCTAACTAATTAGTTGCGGGCAAACTGTAAGCTCATGCAAATTAAACGACATCGTAATGGAAATAATTTATTACGTAAAATGCAAAAATTCTTAAAAGTATTACTTTTGTATGAAGGATCGTGGCTAAAATTGGAATGTACACAAAAAAGGTATTGAAGAGTATTACGCGTAATGATATATAAGTAAAAAGGGGGAATAAAAATATACCAAAAATACCCAAAAAATTCTTACGAGAAACAATTTTGGAACAAAAAATATAATTAAAGGGTAAATTATAATACAATAATTGAATGCACCACAGAACAAACTCTTAAATTCGTTGGAAATATATTTTTTGCTGGATTTTACAAGATTTTCAGACTACTGTAATTAAAAAACAAGGAGCATTTTGTATGCAAGAAATTTAGAAAAAAGTGGAACACCAGCTATAGACTGTGATTGTTTTTCCCGATTCAAAAAAAATATATTTTCGTTCGTGAGTTCATTACAAGAATTAAAATAAATAGTGCGTAAAAATTCACAATATGCTACAAAGCAAAAAAACTTCATTATGGTTAAATTATATCTGGCTGACCTCGTAAGTTGTATGGCAGACATGAGCGGACCAGGTAATAATATTGTGCGGTTATGATGTTTTTATTTAAAAACGAATCAGAACGCATATTTTTTTTAATTTTTACCTTTTCACAAAATATGCAAAATTTAGGCAACTTTAACCTTTTAAAAAATTGAATTTTTGTTCAAAATTAAATAATCTATATATAAATAGACGTAATGTGTGTGTGTGTGTGTGTGTGTGTTGTGTGTGTGTGTGTGTGTGTGTGTGTGTGTGTGTGTGTGTGTGTGGTGTGTGTGTGTGTGTGTGGGGGGGGGGGGGGGGTGTGTGTGTGTGTGTGTGTGTGTGTGTGTGTGTGTGTGTGTGTGTGTGTGTGTGTGTGTGTGTGTGTGTGTGTGTGTGTGTGTGTGTGTGTGTGTGTGTGTGTGTGTGTGTGTGTGTGTGTGTGTGTGTGTGTGTGTGTGTGTGTGTGTGTGTGTGTTTGTGTGTGTGTGTGTGTGTGTGTCTGTCTGTGTGTTCCCTAACTCCTCCCTAACCACCCAACGGATTAAGGTGAATGAGGTATCGTTGAAAAGTTTATACCCCAGGGAATGTCGTAAGGGGGTTGAATTTTTGAAACAACTTACATGGACATCTTTATAATGGGCAACGCGTTTTCCTATCGATTTTGGAAGTTAAAAAAGTTTTTGTCTTCGAATTGGCTTAAACTTATTGGTAAGAGTAATTAGCCATTGTAAAGCCACAATATCATGTTTTTTGGAAAAATGAACATGGACATCTTTATGCTGGACAACATTTTTTTTTACTAAAAGGAGGGATGACCTTTCTCCTCAACCACAAAAGGGATTGGGCTAAATGAGATATCATTGCAAAGCTTACAGACAGGGGAAAATCATAAAGACGTTGAAATTTAAAAAAAAATCGCATTGACATCTTTAGATTGTACAACGAATTTTCACAAAAAGGGGGCCCTATGCACTTTGTAAGTTTGAAAAAATTTTTGTCTTTGAATTGGATCAAACTTATTGGTTAAAGTAATTAGTCAATGGAAAGCCAAAATATTTTTTTTGGAAAGATAAACATGGACATATAAAGGTTTACGGAAAAAAAGCACCCGTGGAAAAGGGGGAAAAAAGCACCCGCGCGCAAGGCGGAAAAAAAGCACCCGAAAGGAGCGCATGACAAATATCATGGAGCGGAGTTTATTTATTACGTTATCAGTATTTTATATAAAACTTGTTGCTCAGAGTTTTTAAAGATTATCACGCTATTATTTCATTAACTTTTTCAATAGTGATCTTAAAAAAACAATCTGGAATTTTCTGAAAACGATCGTTGTTTTATTATATAGTTATAATCGTAGGGACTGTAGCCAGGCGTTGTTATTTTATTTTTACGAAAAAAAAAAACATTTCTATGACATTCGTCGATTAACTGTGACTTTTTTCATGTAAATTAACAGTACGAAACCTTGCCAATGCTGGCTTGGTAAGATTTAAAGATGCTGAATACAGTTACAGAAACTTTAAAAGGTTCCGCTCATTCAAACGTCAAAAATACCAATTTTTAACAATTATAATAATATACTTTAGAAAATTCAGGAATTAAAAATAAATCAAGATTGAATAAAAACTAAAAGTTTTGTGTACAATTAATTGAAACGCGTTGACCTTAATTCATATTTATTATGTAATATTGGACAAAAATAAAAATTGGAAAAAAAACTAAAACGAAAAAACTTTCATTGGTATTTAAAACTTCCGACCAGATCCATTCAGACAGGGTCCTTTTGTCTTTTGGAAAACTAAGTCTAGTCCCATATTTTTACATCGACTAAAAATTATAAAAAAATTATTTTTAAAACAACAAAGTATAAACTGTTTGTATTATACCTAATACAATATTTTGAATAAAATTTGTTAAAACAAATTAATGAAAGCGTGCGATGACAATATTAAGTACTAGACTCGGTCCAAAAAGTGGACCTGGGTACAGTTTTCTGACCAAAGCAGACGAATCCAATCCAAATGAACCCGGTCTTAGGTTTTGTGAACACCGTGTATAATTGTAAATATGTTAAAACTAACACCGCCAATATAAACTAAAACTAACACCGCCATTATGAACTAAAAGAAGCTGCTAAATTTAACAAACAGAACTGTAAGGTGTGAAAATGGCTTAAATATTTTATAGTATTGTGATTATTAATAGAAAAATCGCATATTAAGAGTTTGAACTTCAATATTTGAAGAGTTCAAATTTAAAGCTAACACAGATTGTTTGTCATTTCTAGCATTTATTACCCAGTAGATCGAAATTTTATTTCGTTTTTCATCTATTTACGTTGAGAATACTTTTAAATTTAATTTTATGTTTATAAACCAAATACAAAAGTCTAAAATATTTTAAACTATTAATGCATACATGCTACTAACTTATAACGTAATACTTTACAATAAGCTATGACGTGATAATATCATACTTATAACGTAGTAAATAAACGCCGCTTCATGATATTTGTAATGCGCTCCTTTCGGGTGCTTTTTTTCCGCTTTGCGCACGGGTGCTTTTTTTCCGCCTTTGCCACGGGTGCTTTTTTTCCACCACCCCATATAAATACTGGACAACATATTTTCGCTAAAACGGGGAAGGACCCTACTCACCAACCGCAGAACGGATTAAGCTAAATGAGATATCATTGCAAAGATCACAGTCTGGAAAATTTCATAATGAGTGTCGAATATATAAAAAACAACATGAACATCTACATCTTTATGCTGGACAAGAAATTTTCACAAAAAAGGGAATGGACTTGCCTCTCCAACCGCAATAAAGATTGGGCTAAATGAGATATCATTAAAAAGCTTATAGTTCGAGGAGTATCTTCGTAAGGCGGTTGAAATAAATAAAATTAACATGGACATCTTTATGCTGGACAACACATTATCACCAAAAAGAATACGGACCGTCTTCCCAACCACAAACCAAATTGTATTAAACAAAGTCTTATAGAAGGATTGAATTTTGAAAAAAATTAGCAAATTAATCAGAAAAATATATACAGGAAAAATTATTTGTCAGCCGTATGGCTGACACGGGCTACTTGTTTATCAAATAATTGTTAAAATACGGAATGTAATATTTAATATTCAAACATTTTTACTGAAAATTTTAAATGTTTTATTGTTAAATAGTCGATTCAATATAACAAATCATTAAGGTCAGCAAGGTTAGATTTGCCTATAGTATGCAGACATGAGCGGACCAATTAAAATTGTGCGGTCTACGACGTTTCATGGGTGGCGTGGGAGCGACACGGGGCGATTTAGCCCCGTGGCGCCGCGCCAACCATAATTAGAGAACGTGGGTAAATTTTGAAATTCAGAACCTTCTTCTTCTTCTTCTTCTTCTTATTATTATTATTATTCCAACGCTCCATTCTTAAAAACGATATTCCTCATTCGTTACTGATTGATCAAAAATAAACATGGGCTCATTAGAAAGAAGAAGGAATTACGCAACTTTCTTAGGAAGCACTTTTTTCATTTAGGTCCTTGTTATCGATTTATTGATCAAAATAAAAAATTTGAAAAATAGACAAATAAAAACTCCCAACCGCACAATAACAGCCTTTTGGCAACAATAAGGATTGTACAGAGCAGACAACCAACATCCCCTCATAAAAACCGCACAAAAATAGCAGACGGTTTTTAATTGGTGGCAGAAACGGCACCAGTTCCCAGCGCCATCTGCTTCAACCGCGCGGAAAACGGCAAAAACAACAGAGTACTTTTTTTAATTCTTGCATTACTGATGACAAAATTAATTCAAAGTTTTATTTATTAAAAAATAATAAAAAGCGTCGGTGGCGCGGGAGCGCCACGCGCCGGTAATCATCGGTGGTGCGGGGTGCCAACTGCAATTTAACCCACGGCACGGCGCCAACTATACTTAGAGAACGTGAGTAAATTTTGTTATTCATGTTCATCATCTTATTATTATTATTATTATTTTTACTTTAAAAATTATAATTACAATCATTGGCGGACGGCATCGCGCCAACTATATTTAGAGAACGTAGGTAAACTTTGTCTGAAGCGCCACTGCACCGCACTAACTATAATTAAACAACGTGGGTTAATTTTGTAATTTAAATTCATCTTCTTCTTCTTCTTCTTTTTTATTTTCTCTCGGCAACGGAATGATTATAAACATATGTCATTGCGCAGCTAAAACTATAGTTTACTAGGCTATTTTTTTATTTAATTTAAAAAAATGGTAGACTAGCCTTGAAAAATGCTCTAAGAATAGATCAGGAAAAAGGGGCGATTTTTCCCCGGACGTATGTATAGACAGAAAAGATGTAGACTAGTCTGAGATAGACATTATGTGGACTATAGGAAATTTGCATTTGGTTTGGCCAGCTACTAACTAAATAAAATATTCTACGATATGATAATGATTTGTTTATACATTGATCTAATCACACAGCACTGTTTCATATTTTTTTTTAGTTTGATGAAATGTCAATTGAAAAAATCATACTCACAGCAATCTTTGACAAGCGCGAAATCGCCACTTTTTCAAATTTATAGTTGTTTCTTACACATACAAATATAACATTCTAATTGAAAAAGTGGCGATTTCGCGCTTGTCAAAGATTGCTGTGAGTATGATTTTTTCAAATGACATTTCATCAAACTAAAAAAAAAATGCAACAGTGCTGTGTGATCAGATCAATGTATAAACAAATCATTATCATATCGTAAAAATTTTTATTTAGTGAGCAGCTGGACAAACCAAATGCAAATTTCCTATAGTCCACATAATGTCCATCTCAGACTAGTCTACATCTTTTCTGTCTAAACATACGTCCGGGGAAAAATCGCCCCTTTTTCCTGCTCTATTCTTAGAGCATTTTTCAAGGCTAGTTTTTAAAAACAAATACATACGCAAAATATAATTTTTTAATTCCACCTTTTCACAAAATATACAAAAATTAACCAACTTTATACCGTAAAAAAATTGCATTTGGTTCCAAAATGAATAATTTGATAAATAATTATTAAAATATACCGGTTTTGATCTTTATTTTCAAACCGTTTTCGTTAAAAATTTTGAATAGTTTTGTATTTAAATAGTCAATTAAATTTTGCAATTATCGGGGTCAGCTAGATTTTATTTGCCTATAGATTGTTGGTAAATCATTTTTTAAAATTAAACAAAATAAACCTATTTGTTAAAAAATGCTGTGTTAAACTTGTTTAATGCTGCATATAAATTTCCCAAAAGATAAAACAAAAACTTCCTTTTAGGGTGATTTAAAAGTGTTTTTTTGGATTTTTTTTCTATTTTTAGTATTTCGATTTTGAAAAAAAAGCATAAATTTTTTTAAAGTTTAATAAAATTCTTAAATGGCCAAAAATTGAAAATTTTGTCCTTTAGACACTTTAAACGATGTGTGTTTCAAGCTTTATACTATCATTTGGCAAAAAAACATAAGAAAAAGTGAAAATCTAGTAAAAAAATTTTAAATAAAGCAAGCTACCTCCAAATGAATAAGCGTAGCTGGAAAGAACTCTGCTGCTGGAACTAGGAAAATTGTTATTAGCTATAACACCTGGAGGTGTGTTGTCTTTCGGATAAAAAGCTAAAAACGAAATTCTATAGTGTTAATAAACGTAGTTTTTTTACTTGCAATATAAACGATCTTACATTATATTTGTGTTATGAGTATAAACCCGCTGGTGATAATCAAAACTATTGATGTACTTTATAGCTCCGAGCTCTGGAGCTTTGAAGCGGACATCTGAAAAACGGAGCTCCAGAGCACCACCCTATTTTTTGTGATAATTTTAAAAACAATTAAAAGGTAATGCCAAAGATTGTTATGTCAAAATTTTCTTTTAAATCTAAATTTTTAAAATTAAACTTATTAAAACAGTCAACATATTTTAAAAATAACCTAAATAGCCTGAACACAAAAAAACCATGAAGCTACCTAGCATAAAAAAATTTTTTGAATGGCGGTCCCCGCAAAATCAAGATTCGTTAAGAAAAAAATAATTTTTACCTATTTTTACAGAAACTGGAGATTCAACACCAATATTAAAACATTTTCAAGTATTTTTGAAGCTGTTCACCATTGTTATAAGCTATTTTTCGAGTAACTAAAGTTTTTCATATGTAACTTTTTTGCGTTAATCAGAAAAACTTGTTGTAACGCGAAATAATTCTTCTTTTTTATTAATGTAATACATAAAGCAAACAAAATTTCGGAAATAAATGTATTATTTATTAGGTAGAATTACAGGTTTAAAAAAATAACACAATAAAATAGATTTAATCTGAGAGGCATTTTGTTTCACGGCGTGTCCGCCGACCCGAATTTTGTTATACTAAATAGCTCTGCAATTTAAACATTTTTTAAAATTAACTAAGCTAATTAAAGAACGAAACTTTAAAAATCTTTCCGTTTCAAAAGTCCAAGTTCTGCTTTTAATTATATTTTAACTTTGGAAGGTCGTGTAAAATATCTATGAAGCTTTATTTTTTCCGAGAAGTAAACTATTTTAAAAAGCCGCAAAAATCTCTAATGATTGTTCTATTTTGGAAATTTTTCCCAGGTTTTTCATATACCTCGGGAAGAGTGTTTATTCGTTATATATGAAATGTTTGGAATAAACAGTTTAATGCTTATTTTATATAACAATATAGATAACACTAAGTTAACGTGCGAGCTTAATTATTATGCGTTCACAATCAGCTTGAACGACTGCACATGTTGTAATTTATAGTTAAAATCCTTCAGGCTGAAATTAAGGGCGTAATCGCTCGCGGTCAGGAAGAAAAGAAAAATAAACGCGCGGGAATAAAATTAATAAAAAAAGTTGGCAGGGATAATGTAACCAATTATAATTAAGTTGCGTCAGGTGTTTTTCTACACGTGATATTTTCTCGAAAAACGAGTGGTTACATACTTTACTACCCTGCTGTTTTCACCCTGATAGAATTCGTCTTTAGTCCTTTAATGCGTCATAAAACAAACAGCGTACTTGTTGCAGAAAACACAGAATTAATTTTAGTCAATATAAAATATTAATTAAATATGTGAATGCAACGTTTTTTATACCTTCATAAGATAAGGCAACTTACGTTTAATTGGAAGGGGCTGTACTTTTGGAGCGGGTTTTCCGCAAATAAACACCGGAGCGAGACATATAAGTAAAATAGTTATTTTCATATTACATACAAAACATAAAAACCACAATTGAAAATTGAAATTATAATCAAAGTTGAAACTAAAATCAAAAAAGTCAACATCAGGTGTAATCCTTGAATTGTCTAGAAAGTGCGTTCTTTACTGTTTAATCACTCCTCTTAATTGTATCCAAAATTAAAAAAAACTGGCAAAAAATACTTTAAACGTACGTACTATTTATTAACTTAACATTAATCAGCTCTTCTCAATCCATGCTTACGCAAATTAAGTTACATCGTATGCAAATTAATAATTATGTAAGATTTATGAATTACACAAATTTTTTTTTTGTACTTATGTATTTTTTGTCGTTGTGTGAAAATGATATCTGAATTGGTACACAATCAATTTTTATCCAATTTCCTAATAAATAAAGTTGTCACAAAGATAATATTGCAATTCTTTTAATCTTAAATTGAACTCATTGTGTCAACAAAAACAAACACAAAAATAAAACAAGAATGAATTTAAGCGTTTATGATGAATCCTTGATTTTTTTAGTTTTATAAAAAATTGCGACAGAAATTTGAATGACAAAAAAGTCTCAAAAATATTTTGTGTAGTGATATCAAAAATATATAATATATCGAAAGATGTGCAACTCCTATATGAAAAAGTAAGTAAAAGTAAGCCATTATAATGAGCCTTTCCATTTAAATGCACCCTCTATTATATTAGCATCGTAGCCATTTTAATTTTAGCGAATTAAAATGGAGAGAAAGCCATTATAATAGCAATTTATTGATTTCATTTCATTTCATATACTTACAACTCTAATATTGTCCGACACGAAGAAACTCGTGCGGCCCGGACAGTATTTACTTGTTAGTATTGACGCCTCGTAGTTAAACCGCTCATCATATATGTATATCCGGCACCAGCAAGGAAATTAATTAATTAAGGGGGGGGGGGTTTTTAAAAATACCCGGCGGATCTTGGCAAAACTAACTTTAAAAGAGAGCGTCTATATATATGAAATTAAATTAAATGCTATTATAATAGCTTCCTATCCATTTTAATTCGCGCGAATTAAAATGGCTACTATGCCATTGTCATAGAGGATGCCATTTAAATGGAGAAGCTTATTATAATGGCCTACTCTGACTTAATTTTTTATATAGGAGTTGCACATTTTTGGGTATATTAAATATTTTTAGTGATATTAGTAAAAAGTAGACGGGATAAAAACAGTTAACAAAAAATACCACAAAATTTGTATGAGAAACAATTTTGTGAATAAAAAACTTATGAAACATAAAGAACTATATTACGAAAATTAAATGCATAAGAAACTAAATTATAATTTATAAATCCATTGATAAAACTTACATCTTCTCCCAATTTGACTCGTAAATTTTAGCTTTAACTTTACTTTTAAGTCACTCTTTAACGATAAAATGTGGGATTCAAACTGGTAGAAGATGTAAGTTTTGTTAAAGGATTTATAAATTAATATTCAGTTTATTGGTGCATTTTTTGGTTATCGATTTTTGTATTATAATTTACCATTTTATGTTTTGTTCAAAAATTGTTTCTCGTAAAAAATTTTAGGCATTTTTGGTAACCGTTTTTATCCCGTCTCCTTTTAAATGTTAAATCAAATTTTTGTCGTTACGCTTCATATAGTTTAAAGGTGTATAATAGTAGTTAGGTTTTTTAGAGCTCCGATCTGCGTAACTTCAGAGCTCCACCATTTATGTGTATACTAATTTAGTAAATAACTACAATATCATAATGTTGTAGTAATTTAATTTTTGATGAAAAATAAAAACATTTTTTAACTTTTTAAAACTACACGGATGAACATCTGAAATTTTGGTTGATTACCAAAAGGAACTAACTTATTTATTTTGAGGACTATATAAACTATCGCATCAAATTTTACTGTGTTAGAGCATACACTCTTTTAAATCTGACCGCTGAAAAGTCAACAATATTTTGCTAATTGTTGAATATGAAAAAATTGCGCATGAGAAAAAATTTTCCAAACACTTTACAGACAGGCACTAAAGAAATCATACTACAAAAAAAAATTAAAGTAGGAATACATGTTTTTCTTTTGTCGTATAGCAAATCAGCTGGAACGAAAAAACTGTAAAATGAAAATTTTTTGCTTTTTTTGTTTCAAGGATATAGTTTTAATTTAATTATGTTTTATTAAATTTTACGATTTTACCAGCGTTTTAAACAGAATTACTAATTTTTGGCCGGTAATGTATTGAAAACAACTTGAAATGATCTTCACATTAAAAATAGTTTCCTTCTTCCAACAAATTAGTGACTACGTTGAGAAATTGTTATTAGACAGAGTTACTTTGTGGTGTTCTAAGCGAACAAGGTTTCAAATAACTAAGGACTAATTCACCAACAGAAAGTTTAACTCCCAAAAATATTTTTTAAATAATTTTAAAATTTTTATCCTACCAAGGTCCGCTTTCGAATATTCACAAATTTTTTATTCTCGAAACTTAAGACTGGGTTATTTTTTGTGTATTTTGTGAAAATGTCAATTCTGGAGGACACAGAAATAAATTGAAAGTTCAAAAAAATTGCCAGAAAAAACTTTTTTTAGTAATTAAAGACGTTAATGATTTGATTTAGTTTAGGAAAAAGAATTTAAATGTCGCTGTATCAGTTAAAACGAAGACTATAACTTTTTATTAATTCTATAAGACGTTTCGGCTTCGAACAACTGCCATCTTAAGTTACTAAAATAAAAAGAAACATTAATTACATAAAAAGATTTTAAAGCAAAAATAATTTTTTATAAAATAAAACTTAAGTTTGTAAAAAAAAGAAACTTTAAAAATAGCTTTTAAAATGGCTAAAAGTTTAAAAAAACAACAAAATTGTAAAACATAATTTTTGTATATAATTTCCATGTTTTGCAATTTGTTGTTTTTGCAAATTTTGGGCCATTTTAAAAGCTGTTTTTATAGTTCTTTTTTTTTACAAACTTAAGTTTTATTTTACAAAAAATCTTTTTTGCTTCAAAACTCTTTTTTACTTAATTAATGCTTCTTTTAAATAACAGTAGATTGTAACTGTATTGTAATGTTTTCATTTCGTGTTTCGTGTATTATTTATAGATATTTATTTTATTTACTATTTGATACTTAAGCTATATTATAAATTATTTTAGTGATTGAAGATGACATTCGTTCAAAGCCGAAACGTCTTATGGTATTAATAACAAGTTTTAAAGTCTTCGTTTTAACTGTTACAGCGACATTTTTTAAATAAAATTGTTTTAAAGTGGAATTCTTTAGTAAATAAAAAATATCATTTACTTCAATAACTATTTTCAAAAAAAGACTAAAGGTAAACCCAACGTGGCTGCAACAGTTGTTCATTGAATTAAAAAATGCCCCACATTAAGTAACCAATCAAATCACAAGAATCTTACGTCACTTTATCAGCAAATTAAATTGAATTTAATATGGCACTAAATCGAATCTAATTGGTTAATAAAGTGACGTCAGATTTTCGTGATTTGAGTGGTTACTTATTGGGGGGCATTTTTTAATCCAAAGAACAACTGTTGCAGCCACGTTGGGTTTACCTTTGGTCATCCGTTTAAGAGTTTATTGTCAATAAACTTTGAGATAACATCTATTAAACTCAACACCACTGTAGACGCGACAGAGCGGTCGCGACAGCTGCCGCACAAAATAATTATAAAAAAAATAAAAAAACAATAACGGAAATGCTCATTGTATTTTGAATTAATTTTATTACGCGACCTGAAGTGAGGCGAAAAATACAGCTAGAGTAACATTTAATGTTTCGAATTTTGTTTTAATATAAACTTAGCAAACTGAGTCAGTTTATTTTGTAATTTACATAAGATGAGCCAAAATCTTATGCATCTAATATTTATTCTATATGACAATAATAATATAAAAACATAGGTAAAAACATATATTATGACAGAAAATAATTTTTTCATGTTTTTTAATATCTTTCTGCGCAATAAATGACGTTTTCGGATATAAATTTGTATATTTTTATTTTTATTTTTTTATTTTAACCATTTCATGTTTTTGGAAATGGATTTGAAATGAACTGCTGGCATTATTTCAACAACATTCAGTGTTTAAGTAATGTCGCTTCTTGGTTGCATTCAAGTCTAATCCAAGTTGCCTATTGTTCATGTATTGTGTATTTAGCGAGACCGTCTTTAAATCGTATAATAGTATAATAACGATGTTTAGTTGTTTTTTTAGAAATGAATAAATAAAAGCCGTGATTTGGAAAACATATCAATTTTATTCTATTAGGACCATTTTAACATTATTATTTATTATACTTTATAATTATTATACTTTTATCAAAAATATATCTTGTATTATATTGCACATATTTAACGAACAATTATCAAAATTAAGAGCAACAAAAATCCGTGAAACTTTTTATAATAAAACACACAGGTTGCGCATAATTTTATCAATAAAACAAAAACGAACACAACATTTGTTGTTGTATTACATTGATTATACTAAAACTTTGGAAACAAAAAAAACTAGCCAACAGGTGAGAAGAGATTTTTTGTAGAATTTTTTTAAAAATATTTAAAAAATATAGGTTGCTGTTAAAGCCTGCTCTGTGATAAAGTCTTTTGAATGTTATATGCCATGTAAAATGGCATTATGAGATAAATTGGCCTTTCTGGGTCAATTTTTTGTATTGGAAAACAATTTTTGCAGTTTCTTAAATTAAAAATGTCCCGTGATGACTTGCGATGTATTCGGGTTACTTCTTGCGGCCAAAGTAGTTGAAACGCTCTCCATCGGGTATGGTGGCGTCAAAACCTTTCCTGGCCCCGCCCGCCCTCTCCCTCAGAATGGATTGGATAGCCGCCCGTTTTTTGGCAGGCAGGGATCTGAATCTTTCCCGGCGCTCTTGCCTGCTCAACGACAGGATTTCATCTCTCTAGACAAACAATGATAATCAGTTTTCTTGTATAGTTATATAGTTGTAAATAACGGTTAAAAATATAAATAAACTACAGTTACTATTATCAAAAATATATAATAAAGGAAAAATGAGATACTTAGAACAAACTGCTTGTAAAAAACGGTCCCATTTAAATGGGACCTTTGGATTTTGGTCCCATTTAAATGGGATCCCATTTAAATGGGTCCTAATTAAATGGGATCCCATTTAAATGGGATCCCATTTAAATGGGACCTATTTAAATGGGATCCCATTTAAATGGGACCAAAATCGAAAAGTCCCATTTAAATGGGACCTGGGCTGGAACTCACCAACATTGGCCGTCCGGATTTTTGAAATCCTAAAAAATAAAATTCAATAAATCTTAAATAAATCGAAAACGAATGTGTTTTGCTAAATGAAATTGTGAAAAACAGTAGTGCGAAAAATAATCTATGTAGATTATACAAAAAAATTAATGTATTCGATGGTCTAAACAGACAAGAGATTCTTAACTCCTTGTGTGTTTTGATAAAAAAACCAAACAACAAATTTCAGAATTCAATAATAAAAACTAAAACCACTTAATTTTTTTTAATCGATAAGAAATTGGTAAATTTTGATGCGTTTTGATTATAAAAATCATAAAATATTGGATAAAAAATTCGCGAATACTTTAAATTAGCAGGCTTTTGGTGTTGGTGAATTTGGTGTTTGGTTTTTTTTACCAAAACACACAAGGAGTTAAGAATTTCTTGTCTGTTTAGACCATCGAATACATTATTTTTTTTGTAAAATCTACATAGATTATTTTTCGCACTACTGTTTTTTACAATTTCATTCAACAAAACACATTCGTTTCCGATTTATTCGAGATTTATCGAATTTTATTTTTTAGGATTTCAAAAATCCGGGCGGCCAATGTTGGTGAGTTCCAGCCCTGGTCCCATTTAAATGGGACCTTTTTTTACAAGCAGTTTGTTCTAAGTGTCTCATTTTTCCTTTATTATATATTTTTGCTATTATTACTAATGTAGATTTCCGAAAGAAACGCTTTTGGACAGATTTCTGCGTGAAAATCAGGTTAACAATTATAGTTTTTAAGAAAATTTCCAAAGTGAGTGAAGTTTAGTGTAGTGAGAAAGGGTTCTTCGGCAAGTGATATGCATCAACTTCCTGGCAGGTTGGTTTTATGGAAAATTCAAGCCAATGGGTAGAGACACTCATTTTTAGCTATTCATATAAATTTTTTCCAATAGTGTTTAAAAGAATTTCTTAAATTTTATGGAATATTTGTTACTGCAATTGCCACACAATTGCAAATGAAAAATAAAAAAAACAGTTATAAAACTAACAGAAATAAGCTTTTCGTAGAACACACAGGCATTAATCCATTAAAATTTTAAAAAAACATCAATTTATTATATCAAATTGATTTAAATTTTAATTTAAGCACTAGGAAAAACAAAAAAGGAACATAAACGTAAATAGATAATGGCTAAACTTCGACCACTGCTAAGTTTTTTACAGACAAACCAAATAAGCTTAAAAATACTTGACCCAATTAAAACCAGCACTATATGGTGGTTTTAGGTGGCTGTTGTTCTTGTTCAGCAAAAAAGCAATCGGGCCTTATCTATGATGACAAATATTGGCGATATTATAATCCTCCTTGTGTATTTAATACACAACTGCACTACATACGTTTGTTTTATGTTTACCTAGAATAATATTTTAAATACTGTTTTAAACGCTAGAAATCTTCCAGCTTAAAGCTTAAGCCCACAGCTTGATATATCTAATTTTACCTCTGCAGAAGTTAAAGGCTGCAGTGTTGCTGCTGCTTCTCTTGCCGCGGCTCTTCTTTCCTCTTTTGTAGCACCCGCGGGATGATCTTTTTTTCTTCTAAACACCTGAAATATTAAGAAAATGAATTTCATTTACAGCCTAATAAAACAGACAAAAACGTGATATAAATTAAGAAAAACTAAGAAGCTTTGGTTGTACATTTTTGAGGCTTTTAAGATTAGCTCTCCAGTTGATTATGGCTGGGAACTAAATCTGCTACTTCTGGTGCTGATGAATAGATGGTAGAACACGTTAACAGATTCCATACATACTTATTTATTACAATCTGGAGCTCTCTAGTAACATGTTAGTTCAAATATTAGCTTGTTCCAATAAGATAGTTTAAAATGCAGTGTTTTTAATATTGGAGGCTAAAATTCTGTTGTAATTATTTCAAAATGTACAACTAACAATCGCTAAGGCATTATCACAATTGTCTGCGGCCTGACTTCGGATAAAGTCATAGACTTGGATGGAGCAGGCTGCTGCTGGTAGGTTAAAAAAAGGGCTACCGCTAGGGAGCTCAGACGAGTCTGTGTTGGGGTTTTAGATGTTATAAAATTCACTTTGAAGTCTTCTATCGATAAAGCATTGCCATAATTATCTGCGGTATTACTCTGGATAAGTCAGGAGACTGAGTTACAGCAGGTTGCGGTGGCTAGGTTAGAAAAAAGGGATGCCGCTAGGGAGCCCATACGAGTCTGCGCTGAGGTTAAAATTTACTTTAAAAAAATAGGTCTGTCGTTTTTGCATTATCACAATTATATGCGGCCTGACTCCAGTTGCGGCCGAAAACTGAACTGCGGCAGGCTGCGGCTGTTGTTGAAAAAAAAAAGAACTGGCGCTGAAAAATTTAGACGGGACGAGATCTATGCCTGGGTGTTTAGTCAATCCAAGAATATATAACACAAAAGAAAGACCGACTGTACATTAAATTTTTGACCAAATTCCGCTAGAAAAATCCCCAATGTCCGACTGTTCCACATTTCCCAAACCTTTTTGGTAAGACCGAACCAACAATTGTTTGTTTGCCCCAGTAAGTAACTACTCAAATCAGGCGAATCTGACGTCACCTTATCAAACAAATACTTCATTTATCTAAAAATCTTGTAAAGTGACGACTTTTCTAGAATGGTTACTTAATGGGGAATATTTTTCAATCCAACGAACAACTGTTGCAGCCACGTTGGGTTTACCTTTAGTTTTCTTGCGCTGCGATTTTTAACACAGTGTTAGTTTTCTTGCAGTGGGGACTGCGACTTTTTTTGCACTCATTACTGCTTTATTCGCACTGCGATTATTTTCGCACTGCAATTCTATCTGAACAACAAAAAAAAACAAAGCGAGGCGAAAACTTTGTGTTTAAATGGGTGAAAGTCGTTTTTTGACGTCAAGATGTGAAAACTTTTTAGTTTTAATGACATATAAGTTTCCAACGTTTTAAAACTAAGTAAAAGAAGTTTCAAAGTGTTTTAATTGATTAAAACTGACAACGAGCGTTTGTATTTTTTTTTTTGTGCAGCCAGACTCGCAGTGCTAAAATAATCGCAATGCGAATAAAACAGTTTTGAGTGCAAAAGAAATGACAATCCCCACTGCAAGAAAACTAACGCTGTGTTAAAAATCGCAGCGCAAGAAAACTAGCAAAAAATGGCTGATTTTTGGTAAAAAAGTCACACAAAATTTCTAAAGTGCGACTTTTCTAGCAAAATTTTGGTCAAAAATTTAGTGTACAGTCAGACATTCTCTTGTGTTATATATTCTTGATTATTCAAAGAAAATGTGGCGGATAGCGTTGAGCAGTGTAGGCTAATTAAACTCACAATATTAATTCATGCTTTAAGTAGCCACTACACCCGCTTTCAAGCATAAGTTCCATTTTTCAATTTAAAAACATTATTAAATTATAATAATGTATGCGCTGTAATCAAATTACAGTAGCCCGCGTCTGTCGCCGCGCGTGTCAAAACAGTTGCCTATAGCAGTTAACAGTACGTGTGCTCCACGCAACGCGTGGGCCCAATGGGTTCCGCAATTATTGTTTGGCGCTTACTAACTGGATACAGGTTGCTTCGTGACTTCGGAACCCAAGTTGGCAGACCCAGAGTAGGTATTTTTACTCTCCTACCTTTATTTTTATCCGTTGAAACCCCCAACTGAGATGCCAACATTTATAGTTGGTTAAAACCAACTTAAGTAGGCACTGTGTGTTGAGAGAAGGATTCACAGAGGCTGTCTGTGAATTCTTCTATTAAGATTAGGGCGCAAATCTCGACGTGACTTGGTGGAGTGGTTACGATCTTGGTAAAAAGGTATTTTTAACAAAGAATTTTGCACAAGTCTGCATATATAGTACACCGTTTTTAATTAAGCTAATTAGGTTATACAAAACCCTCAGTGGCGTGTCGTCAAGGGCACCCACTGACCTCCGTAAAAATATCGTTGTGTTTTTTAATTGGTAAACTTCTAAAAAACTAATATTTACCTAATTTCAAATCCAAGCCTCTAACTGAAAAAGTAAAAAGTTACATAATTTTTAAGTTTCAAAAAACCTAAAAATCTGTTTAATTTTTCTTTAAGTAAAATAGTGTTTCCGTTCTAAAACGGGTTTTTAAACGGGCTCAAAAGCTAAGCCTTGGCGTTCTCAACGCCTTTCTAAAAAGGTCTTTCTTTTTAAATCAAAATGCTCAGTTGCTCAATGTGCGCAAAGTGTAAACTATGTCTTTGTTCGCCGCAACGCGGTTTGTTACACTCGTCGTAAACGCGCATTAAAAATAAACCTTTTTGTGTAATCTATCGTATAACCTATTTATCTTTATAAGTAATTCAATCTGTCAACGCAGTACCTTATTCACAAAGTACGTAAAACCTGCATCTATTCTGTCTCTACAATCTAAGTTACAAATAACACTCGCACATTCCTACACGATAGTCCCGCACGACACATATAACATCAGCACCAAACCACTGTGCCAACCCCTCTCCGAGGACTCTGTATCATATGTG
>JASAMX010012473.1:0-19598 GCA_030248175.1 Microlaimidae sp. YZB2_3
AGCATCTACTTGGTTCAGTTACGTATTGCTGAAAACGTTAAAAAAGCAGGTATAAACGTAGATAAAGCTGTATAATAAACGTATTATCTAATGTTTTTAAGAAGGTGAAACATGGTTTCTTAGTTAAAAAGCCAGAAAAGTATTAGAATAAACATGGTAACAATAAAAAGTAGTGTTTGAGTATTTTTCCTATACGCCTTTGCAACAATCCACTGTAGGTGTTTTTTTTTTAAATTTTAACCATTATACTTTTAATTGACTGCTTGTTAATAAATTTGATAAAATTTGTAGCCGCTAGTAATGTAACTTTTTTGTCTTGTTGTTTAATTTGAAGTGTTTTCGTGTGTGTTTTTTTGTTTGTAAATTTTGTGTGCGTAATTGTCATTTTGTGACTTGTTCTACAATAAAAATAACAAACTAAATTACATTAGCAGAGCCTGGATTTCACAAAAAAGGAATTTACAGACCTTTCAGACCCCTTGGCTACACCCACATTGTAAACCAAAGCACATGAGCAGCATCTCGACTCCATGGCGGCCGCCCCCGCCCAACCACTATCCTTGTTTTTCCCCCTCTCCAACCGTTTCGGGGGGGGGGGGGAGTGGTGGGTGGCGGCCGCTCCCCTGTTTACGTCCCTGGCAAGCACTATTGTTAAATTATTTTAATGTATTGCTGCTTTCAAAGGCCAAAGATTAATTGCACAAGCAAAATTGTTTTTTTTAATCATTGTTAAAATAGGGTAGTGCATTTAATTTCGGCACATTTCCAAATTGGTCTTTTTTTTATTTTGGACTATATTTTTGGTAATCCTGGACGGAATACGACGTTTGATAGCTCAAATGAGAGCTAATTATATGTAGATGACTGTCGTGAGCTTTTTATTTGGTATGTTATGATATTTTCATATGAAATTATGTGATTTACAAAAAAATAAAATTGTTACTCGTTTTTATAACATGGGCATTTCATGATTACGCAATAAATTGGTTTAAAAATTAAACTGTCTAGGTAAAATTTAGTCTATTTTCCGAATTTTTAGTCCCCGTGGTTCTACGTTGCGTTTGTGCTGAGCAATCGATATAAAATAAAACAGTGTAATTTCGGCACACATATTGCTGTAGGAAAAACGGATTGAATTAAATGGTCGGGTGTTAAATTGTAGCTGTAAATAGTTAAAAGACAACGTTGAACTGTGTAGGGGTCATAGCTCATAGGTGAGCACGGTCGGGGAAGCTAGGGGGGGTGGTTACCCGGGGTAAGTCGAATTTTGAATTCTAGGAAGGGGGTCCCAGGGGGGTCCGGACCCCCCTAGCTTTTTAGGGGGGGTCGACCCGGGGTGCGAAATTTTGAAATCAAGAGGGGGGTCAGGTGGGGTCCGGTGTCCAAAGCAAAACAGTTTTAAACCATAATAACTTTAATAATTGTTCTTTTTATAGGATAATACTACATTTTATTGAATAAAAAGCCAATAAAAAGGGTGTAAAAGCATGAATATGCGATGAAAATTCACGTTTTTGGAAGAAAATTTAGTATAAAAAAGGTACCTAAAATTTTCCCGAGGAGGGAGGGGGGGGTCAGATTTCAAATTCTAGAGGGGGTCAGGGGTAAAAAATTCAGAAATTTGGGGGGAGGGGGGGGGGCCCCAAAATTTCGAGACTAGGGGGGTGGACCCCACCTTGCCCCTGCCCCCCCCCCCTTTCTCACCTATGATAGCACTGCACTTCAACTTGATTAAGGGGGTCTTTTTAAAAAGTGCCGAAATTAAATGCACTTTTTCCCAAATTTTGCTCATTTTTTGGCATTTTAGCTGTAACTTTTTGCGAGTTACACGTTGAACAACAAGTGGAAGCTTAAATTAAAGAAAACTGTCTGGAGATAATGATAGGCTTTTAAATTTTTGAAAATGATGATTTTTTGACTGAGAAACAATCGATTGTTTGCAATTTTTCATTTTTTTAAAAACTGATTTAATTAAGTAAAAAACAACTTTCGTACAGTGAAACTTTTATGACGCAACGCAATATTGTAAAAGCTTTAAAATGAGCTATCAAACATGAAAATCGGGCCATACAGTGAAAAGTTACATTAAAAAAAGGAAAAAGTGCCGAAATTAAATGCACTACCCTACTTTGTCTAATATTGATTTTTTAAAGTTTTGTGTATTTTTTGGAGTAGGTAGTTAATTTGTTTAATGCTAAAATCCACCATTAAGATGTTTTTATTTAAAAACGGAATTATTATTTTTTTATATGTTTTAAAATTTATACTGCATACTGAAGAATCAAAATATACTAAAAACTTTCAATAGTGCACATATACATAAGGGACAAAGATGATAACAGACACTGCACTTAAGATTAAAGATAATAACATTCGCTGCACTTAAGAGTTGTAACAACGGTTCAGGTTTTGATTTATCAAGCAAACAGAAGGTGGATTTATACATAAGATATATCAGAACAAACTTTTTTCTCACAATTTTTTATGTTTAAATGGAGTGCCCTGTCGTTACAGAGGACAATGATGTTCTCATTTCAAAATTAATAAAAACAGGTCCAAAATTGTCTCAATTTGTTGACTTTGATATTTTATAGCTGGGCAAATATCTGGCGTTGAAGGTGTGGTGCGGAGTCAAACTTTTTGTCTTCGATTTTGATAATTTTTGTGGAAACTGTCCCAATAACCCAAAAAAATTTTTCAACAAAATATCTCCAGTGGTTCAGGAGTTAATGACCCCCAAAAAATAGCGTTTTTCGACAATCCTGTACGTGAAAGATTGCTCAATGGGTATACCGACTTACGTTACAAATTATACACTTAAAGAAAGCGGCTGCTTTCTACTTTAATTTGATATCTAGATCGTTCCGATTGGTACAGTATTTCTCGAAATATTTTGTTTATGATACGAAAAACCTGCGATTTTTTTGTTCAAAACACGAAAAGACGGCAGTGATTTTATGAAGTTTGCTCAACCTTTTTCCCTTTACTTCGGGTTTTTTAGCAAAAAAATCGAGGGTTTTTTGTACGCGAAACGCAATATCTCGACAAACACTGCACCAATTTTAACGATCAAAGTAACAATATAAAGTAGAAAATAGCCACTTTCTTTAAGTGCATAATTAGTAACTTAAATCGTTATATCCATTCAGCAATTTTTCACGTACAGAATTGTCGAAAAACGCCAGTTTTAAGGGGTCATAACTCCTGAACCGTTGGAGATATTCTGTTGAAAAAATTTTTGAGGGCTATTGAAGGCAGGGGTAAAGTTTTCACAAAAAATTATCAAAATCTATGATAAAAAGTTTGACTCCGCACCGCACCTTTAAGCTAACTGAACTCTTAGCTATAAAAAAACTATATTGAGCCAAAATTGTTTTTAAAAAATTAGGCATTCTTTAATAACAACCCACTTTAGAGATCAACGGAAAGAAAATACCAGATATACTACTTTAAACATGGACGAACTACTAGTTTAAAACCGTTATTTTATAAAAACAACCCATTAAATTAAAATTGTTTTCTAATAAATCTTAGACAAAGTGATAAATTTTAAAAAAATATCATGATAAAACTCATAAACAACCTGAACTAGAGACCTTAGTTTTCCTAAGCAACCTAAGCAAAACCTCAAAATCAAACAAAACATTAAATTTAGCTTGATTTTAAGGTTTTGCTTAGGTTGCTTAGGGAAATTAAGGTCTAAAGTCCACGATAAATGTTATTTGTGAGTTTTATCACAATAATTTACTTGAAAAAAAAAACGGTTTTAAACAATCCATCTTTCCGGTTACCACTTGAGTGGGTTGTTCTTGAAGAATGCCAAAAATTTTTGGGTTGCCTCCTTAGTTACAGCTAGGATTTCGGAAAACGGGGTTACCCCAGAATAAAATTTGGAAAAGGAGATCCAAATATAAAGAATTTAAAAGGCCTAAAAACGTTTATTCAATTAGCATGCTAAATATCTACTTAATATTTTTCTATTGCTATAGTATACTAAATAATATACTTAGCAACTACAAAAAAAAAAGCTATTTCGCTATAAAAGGTGTGAAAAGTACTGATTTCTGTTTGTGTTAAAAAATGCATTTTCAGTGGACAATGATTAAATAAAAGTATTATTAAAAAGTTTTGGTTAAATTTTGCCTTTAATTTGGTTTAATTCCATAACCACGACATTTTTTAAAAAGAAAAAGCACATGTAGAGTAGTTGCTTACACTACACAACTGAAGTAAGGTTTACTTATATCATAGTTTGCAGAACTGTACCAATATTCATCTCTTTAAACAGAAAGTAAATTTCATTATCTAAAATGTTTTTGCAGTAACATTTATGACTACTCTAATGGTAGCAGAGGAAGTGTGTTGTTTTTACTTCAATTTTTTCTCTATTTCATTCAACGATGCCCGTATTCTTTTATCGGTAGATAGAACACACCGCATTACGTCGTTTCTACGGTAAAATGAGCCACAGTTTGTATAAAATATGTGCGCCTGTGTGTGAGTTATTTTAAATTTAAAACAGTACCCTATTTACTACAGAATGAGTCACAGTGACGTATATTTTATAATGACAAGGGTTTATTCTGCCGTAGTAAGGACGATTAGCTCAATATTCATTGTTACTTTGACAGTATGAGTCGGAATCGCCATAAAATACTCTTAACTGTGACTATTTTTATCTTCTAAGCCAAACACAAACACCACAGGCGATAAAGGTCAGAAGAGTCGCGTTGATTTTATAAATATCTACGCATCGGAGTCATACGGGTCCACCGCGTTGGCGTACCGCGAAACCGGGTGTCGGTCGTACTCGTACAATACCATATCCAACTCCAATTCCAGCTTGGCCTTGGTCAGGTGGAGCACTTCCGTTTCCGCCTCCAACTTACGGCGCTTGGCGGTCAGGACCTGAGCCAGCTGGCGTGTGTTGGCGAGCGTCCAGGGGCCTGGACGAATGCGGGGTCGGCCTGGGCCGGGGCCGCTATTCGTTGTCCCTTCTTCCCCCCACGCCCACGCCGCTGGAGAGCTGGTCAGGTTAAGTTTTAGGCTCTTTGGATTAACCCCCTGGTCCTGTTTCCCGCCCTCGGGTGGGCTCGTCTCCAGATGCCCTGTGTATTCAAGGTCCGGCTTGGAGGTCTCCCCGTTGGGTTCCGCGGTCTCTTCCAACTCGTCGTAATTCCCAGAATCCGCATAATTGGAGAAGTAACTGTCGTCCGGGTCTGCCTTGGAATGCTCCGTCTGTTCTTCGCAGTTGTCCCCTTTTTCCAAAGATTCCACGTCAATGCCGACTTCTTCTTTAAGAAAAATATTGTTCGTCAACCAGCCCTGCTCGCGTTTAATTCACTGCGGATAATGTTTTGCTAATGCACTTTGTTAACCCTTTGCGACTGTTATCGTTGCTAATACGCAGAAGCGGAGTGTATACGGCGTCTCGCGTCTCGGTGTAATAGGCGGTTGCCGGAAGTGACGATCGTAGCAGTTCAACAATAAACTCATAGATGAACAAGAGGGGAGGTAGGCATAGGTGGACAGGGGGAGGGTTGGGGGTTATACCTTCCAAAATTTCGGATTTTGCTGACACCCCCTCCCCTAAATTTGGGGTACCCGGGGACACCGACCCCCTCCCCGAATTCGCCTCCTGGAGAAAAATTTTTAAGTGTTATGAAAGGACTAAAAAAATTTTTCCGCGCTTCGCGCGGAGAATTAATTGTTAATTGACAATTTATCTTAGTTTTTTGATTACAAATCGATTATCCCGTTCAGTAGTTAAGGTATACAGTTTAATTAAACTACTATAAACACTATTATCCTTTAATTAACGTTTTAAACACGTGTTTTAAATGTGTAGGTATAAGAAACCTTAATTTTTGTAATAAGTATCATCTGGAATTAAAATTTCAAGTGTATTTTAGCGCCTTAAATTAAAAATTTTCTCCCCCGGGGGGCATTCTGCCCCCGGACCCCCCTGACAAGGGGCTCCGCCCCTTGACCCCTCTGGGGGCTTTCGCCCCGCAAACCCCCCATATCTGGGGGGCTGCCGCCCCCAGACCGCCCGCCCCCCCGAAATGAAATCCTGGGCACGCCACTGCAAAAGGGGGGTTTGTCTAACCCCAACTAACGTGTATATTAAAAAACGATAATTATAGCGTATGTATCTGACTTAATTTCGGCCACCAATTTAGGGTGTTAGAAAATTGGCTTATTTTTAAAACACAAAAGAACTAGCACAAAAGTAACTGGATGAATGTTGAATAAACTGTTTTTGCAAAAGTTTTTTATCTGTTTTATTCTGCATTATCAACATTTATACAAAAATAGAATTTTTTGAGATTTTCTTAATTTTTGCTTTGTGTTTAAACCATGGGTGAGAGAGGGGGGGGCAGGGCGGGGTCCACCCCCTAGCCTTGAAATTTTGGAGAATCCGGACCCCCCTGGGACCCCCCTCCTAGAATTCAAAATTCGATTTACCCCGGGTAACCCCCCCTAGCTTCCCCGACCGTTCTCAGCTATGGTTTAAACTGCATGAAATTTAGAACGAAGCATTATATAACCTTAAAATATCTTCTATTTAAGGCTCAAAATTGTTAATTTTCATGTTTTGATATTTTCTTCAAAATCACTTACAATGCTTCTAACTAACTGCGCATTTTAAGATTCCGTTAATTTTGGCCACCTTAAAATTTAGGTAAAAGAACCTTCCGTTTTTCGCTGTTTTCAAATATATCGTATTACCGTATTTATAAAGAATTTTTTTGCTCATTTGACTTGTTTTGACGTTTTTTAAGCCAAAAAAATTCAACAAAAATATAGGTTATTAAAACTTGTATTTTTAAGGTTTTGACATAATTATATTAAGTCTTGCTTATAACTATTAAAGTTTGCAAACGGGAAAAATTAAGTTATATGTACCAAGAACAATACCTAAGGATAAATTTGTAACCTTTAAAAATTTTTATTGTTCTTTTTGGCAATAGTTATAGCCAGTTTTTCTGGGTGGCCGAAGTTAATGGCTCGCGTCTTAGTTTCGGCCACTATAAAAAAACTTTAAACCTCAACTGCTCTTTAAGTGTAAAAGAAATTTTAAAATTTTGCACTGGAATAACAAAAATAGCTATCGTTTGATTTTTAGACCAAATTTTGAGTGGATTGGAAAAACCAGGAAAAACTTCCTTAGATTTTAATAGCCTGCTTCCATAGATCCGGGGTTAATCCTAGGGTTTAAAAATAGTATTTAGAAAGGGATTCTAGACCATAGGGATAAGTGGCATGTGTTTTGGGGGGAGGGGACAGAGGGGTCTACCCCCCCCTAAAACCAAAATTTTGGACCCCCCCTAGAAAAAATCCAGGAGCCCCCTTTCCCCCCGCAAAGCTCGAGAGCGGTCCGGCCTGACCCACCTCCCGACCAATTTGGAAGTATATTTTTTATTTACTGTCAAAAACACGGTTTTTTAGTTAAAAACAGTGTTTAAATACACTTTTTAGGCCTAAATAGGCGGTTTTAATACATAAAATTCAATATTAGACCTAAAAACACTTAAATTATTGAGTTAAAAAAATTCGTTAAAAAATAACCCTGTCCCCCTAATTTGAAATCTCCCCTGGGGTCGACGCCCCTAAAAAGCCAGGGGGGTCCGACCCCCTCCCCTAAAAACCCCCCACCCAACTCCCCCCGAAATTCCTCCACCCCACTCCCCCAGACCAACACCCATCAGCACTCCCCCAGAAAAATATGAGGTGGGCAGGACGATGTTGGAAGGGGGAGAAATAACCTCAAATTTTTGACAGCGGAGGCATTGGGCAGGGGGCCAGCCCTTTTCATTTGCTATTTTTGATTTTGGATGATATCTTTGGTAATCCTGGACGGAATACGACGTAGATAGCCAAACAGAACATGTGATGACTCTCGTGGGTTTTTTATTTGTTATGTTATGATATTTTCATGTGAAATTGTGTGATTTATAAAAAAATTGTTACTGGTTTTTTAGAATATGGGCATTTCATGATTACGCAATAAATTAGTTTAAAAACTAAACTGTCCTGGTAAAATTTAATCTATTTTCCGAATTTTTAGTCCCCGTGGTTCTACGCTGCGTCTGTGGTGAGCAATCGTTATAAAATAAAATAGTGTAATTTTGGCACACATATTGCTGTAGGTAAAAACGCTTTGAATTAAGTGGTCGGGTGTTAAATTGTAAAATAGTTAAAGACAACGTTGAAATGTGTAGGGGTTATAGCACTGCACTTAAACTCGATTAAGGGGTCCTTTTAAAAAGTGCCGAAATTAAATGCACTTTTTTCCCAGTTACACGTTGAACAACAAGTAGAAACTTAAATTAAAGAAAACTGTCTGGAGATAATGATAGGCTTTAAAATTTTTGAAAATGATGATTTTTTGACTGAGAAACAATCGATTGTTTGTTAAGTGCCGAAATTAAGTGCACACATTTAATTTCGCCAATTTTCCATTATTTTAAAAACTGATTTAATTAAGTAAAAAAACTACTTTTTTACAGTGAAACTTTTGTGACGCAACGCAGTATCGTGAAAGCTTCAAAATGTTACATCGAAAAAACAAAAAAGTGGCGAAAATTAATGCACTACCCAATTTAAAGTAGGGTAGTGCATTTAATTTCGGCACTTTTTTTGTTTTTCCAATGTAACTTTTTACTGTATGGCCCGATTTTCATGTTTGATAGCTCATTTTGAAGTTTTCACGATACTGCGTTGCGTTACAAAAGTTTCACTGTACGAAAGTATTTTTTTTTACTTAATTAAATCAGTTTTTAAAAAAAATAGAAAATTGCCAAAATTAAATATGTGCATTTAATTTCGGCACTTTACAAACAATCGATTGTTTCTCAGTAAAAAAAATCTTCATTTTCAAAAATTTAAAAACCTATCATTATCTTCAGACAATTTTCTTTAATTTAAGCTTCTACTTGTTGTTCAACGTGTAACTGGCAAAAAGTTACAACTAAAATGCCAAATGGTATTAAAATGAGCAAAATTTGGGAAATAAGTGCATTTAATTTCGGCACTTTTTAAAAGGAGACTCTTAATCGAGTTTAAGTGCAGTGCTATGACCCCTACACGTTTCAACGTTGTCTTTTAACTATTTACAACTACAATTTAACACCCGACCACTTGATTCAATCCGTTTTTACCTACAGCATATGAGTGCCAAAATTACACTATTTTATTTTATAACGATTGCTCACCACAAACGCAACGTAGAACCACGGGGACTAAAAATTTGGAAAATAGACTAAATTTTACCACGACAGTTTAATTTTTAAACCAATTTATTGCGTAATCATGAAATGCCCATGTTCTAAAAACGAGTAACAAATTTATTTTTTATAAATCACATAATTTCACATGAAAATATCATAACATAACAAATAAAAAGCTCACGACAGTCATTTACATATAATTAACTCTCATTTGAGCTATCAAACGTCGTATTCCGTCCAAGATTACCAAAGATATAGTCCAAAGTCAAAAATGCCCAATTGGGAAATGTGCCGAAATTAAATGCACTACCCTATATTGCCCAAAAAAGCCATACACGGCACGGGAAAAGGAAATTGGGAAAAGGATTAAGTCCCAAAGAAATTTATATTAAATACTACGGTAAACTTATATAAAAGGCAACCTAGCTAACTAAATTGTTTCACTAGTGCAGTTGAGTTCAGTAAACCGTAAACCTGTCAATATTTAATAATGGAATCGTCACTTTTTTTGAATTTGACTACGCGTTCATGTGAAACTCTAAGCAGTTACAATCGAGGATGGTTGACGCAATAAAGAAGCTAACCGTGAGCGCTAGTACCCGTATCCTTGCCGTTTTCTTGGTCTTCCTGGACTTTCTGTGAGCGCAGTCCCCGATTTATTTTTACTGACATTAGATGATTTTGTCGGGATTTTTTGATTTTGGAAATTCTTTTCGGGCTCTGAATAGCCATGGTCCTAGTACCGCAACTTAGCGGGGGAACAATGGGAATCTTTTCGTAGATAAGCCCAGCAGACATATATATATGTATATATATGTACACGCTATATATATGTATATAGCGTGTAAGCTGCGTACCAAGGGTCCTCACTCAAACCCTTGGTCAGGCTACTCCCCCTAACCACTGTTTTTGACCCTCCCCCTGACAACCATTCATCAAATTATGAAAACAATTATGTTTGAATTGTTTGCTATGCGAATCCTAAGCTAAGCCTTTAAATCAAGCTAAAATTGATTATCATAAAACTTTGTTAGTGTATTCAACGTTGCAAACGCATGCATAGGTCACCGATGGGGGGGTGGTTGGGGGGGACACCCCCCCCCCTACGGCCTCTGAGACCTATCCCCCCCCCCTAAGGCCCATTTTTGACCCCTCCCCCCCCATCGACCCCCTTGAACCCCTGACCCCCCCTAAGGCCCATTTTTGACCACCCCCCCACCATACAATCCAAAAATATGATAAAAAAATGGTCAAATTTCGAAAAAAATTTGTAATTTTTGGTAAAAAAATTGTTAAAAACACCCCAAGCACCCCCGGGTGCTTTTTTACAAAAAAAAACACCCCGGGGTGTGACCCCCCCCCCCTGGAGGTCAAAAACCTCCACACCCCGGGGTGTGGACCCCCCCCCCCTGAGCCGTCGAAGGTCGGTGACCTATGAACGCATGATTGCTACTACCCTTCGCCCCAAAGACTCTTCAAATCAGAAATCGGTGACCTGTGATTTCCAGGCCCAAAATGTTCGGTGACCAATGGCGCCTAAAAACCCATTTTTATGTATCTTTTTGCGCGCTAAACATGGCAACATTTTAGAAAGTTTTCCCCTAGAGCAAAAATCTAAAGGGTACCCAGATTTTTGCAATTTTTTTGGGAGAGGAGGAAGAGAAAGGAGAAGGGAATTTTAAGAATTTTGAGAAGGGAATTTATGAATCAAAGAACTTTTAAAAAGACGGTTACCACTTTGCTTATCTACGATTCACACTTTATAGCCCACAGGTGAGCGAATGGTTTGTGCCCTAATCGTTCGTAGCCGCTCCATTACTTTGCTTTTCTTTTCTGTTGATTTTAACTGGAGTTCCGGATGTTTGATCAGTCTGTAGCGAAAATTGCGAATGGTATTTATGTTGTGAATCGGTGTGCCTAGAAATCAGAAACAAAAGTGACAAAAAGGGTTAAAAAACAAACGGGGGGGGGGCATTTCCAGACTATGTACAAGTCTGGTTATATACCTCTACACGTAGGTTTAACAGAAAATATAGTTTTCAACATATAAAACACCTAAACTGTCTGTTCAAACAAAACACTAACTTCCTTGCTCCGAAATTAGTCTCATCCCCTAGAAAAAAATCTAAGGGCTCTCGGAAAACCCATAATTTTATGGGTCAGTTGTTTGGGGGTGTCGCCAGTTTCGTAATTTTTTGGGTGTGTTGTTTTTGTAATTTATAAATAACCATAGATGTAAATGAAACTTTTTTGGGGGGTGAGTGAACCGAATTTTTGGATGAAAATAGTAAATGAACCTGGTAAATTGAATTTTTAAATCTACAATAGAGGCCCCAAAGGTGAGGAGGAGAGGGGGAGGGTATAACTACAACCACTTCTGGATTTCTAGAAGTCCGATATTTGAAGCAAAACACTTTTATGTGTGGACCCAACCCGACATATCTTGCATAAAAATTTTTCCAGCTTACCATTTTTCTCCATAATTTTTTTGGTTTCTTGCGGGGGGAGCTGGCCGGCAAGACGTTTGAGCAGATCTCGTTGCGAGGGAGGTATTCTTTAAAAGTTCGGCGTTACTTGATTTTTTAGAATCTCAAAAAGATTAATACCAAACATTTTGGTGTCAAATAAGGCAACTTAAATGTGTAGAGATGCTGTCGGTCACTTTAAATTACTAATAATTAGTGATAAGCAGGTCTGATTCCGGATGTTTTTAGCAAAATTTGAAATTCCGGTTTCGGTTCCTGTTCTGGATTTTTGGAAAATCGCAATTTCGGTTCTGGTTCTGGTGTTCCGGGTGTTTCGCAGTTTGATAAGCAGTTCGGGTTCCGGGTTCGGATGTTCTGGGAAAAATTTGGAATTCCGGTTCCTCTTCCGGATTTTTGGAAAATCTCAATTCCGGTTTATGCGTTCCGGGGGTTCCGCAGTTCTGCCCATCACTATTAATAGTTATGTTGCGCGTATCAAAATATTTTAATTCTTTATTCTATGGAAAAAAAAACTTTCAAGAGAAAAAATTTAAAAAATGCCAAAAAGAGATTTTTTCAAAATTGCCTAAACACCACAAAAAGGCCCCTCGGCTGCATAGCAATGTGCTATTATGAACAATATGTCATTTTTTGTTTACTCACATCATTGAGTTTTTGAGAAACACGAAAAAAAAAGCAAAACTTTATTAGGATTTTAATGTTTTATTTAAAACCTGAGAGTATCTGCTCGAAATTTAGCTGAAAAGTAAATATTATAATATTTCCAAATATGAATTTTATATCGAAAAGATAAGTAGCTTTATTCTATCGATCGAATGATGTTATTTTTTTGTATTGATAAGGAATATGGCAAAAATCGAAGTTTGTAATTTTTAACTTTGTGCACTAGGCCTAAATTACCTCATAACTAACGAAAGATAACTGACTACCAAATGTCCAAATAACGTGGTGTTTTCCATTATTATAACGCTCTCGCTTTAAAAAACTATTCTGAAAATTTTATTGCGTTTTGTGGTTTTAAATAAAATACGTTATGTATGTTTTTTCTGATTGTATTTAAAGTTAAAATTAAACTCTCAGTATTATCAGCATTACCACTGCTACATTACTGAAATAAATATCATAAAAATTTCAAACGTAGTTATATCTATGTGTTGCTGACTTTTCAAAAAGAAAAAGTGAAAATGAATTGACGAAAAGTTTTGAACCAAAACCTTAGAGATTTCGGTAATATAAAAAAACATCGATATAACCAAAATTTTACAATTTTTAACTGCCAGAACATGAGAGCAATAATTATTTTATTTTAGTTTTTTAATCGTCAACCAATCGCTGACATTATTTTGCTTCTTTATTATTTTATTATAATACACAATCAAGCGACGCCAAACTAACGGTTCGTAAGGTATGTAGGCTCGTTTAGAATTGCCGTGGGGGTAAAGGGGTATGGAAAACGGCTCTCCGTCCCATTTGTAAGTGATGATAGCGATCTTTATAAGGAGCTGGTCGTCACGGTCCACAGCTACGAATATCTTCTTTTTAAACAATCCCGGAGAATCTTCCTGAATAGAAAACAGAAATAAAATATAAATTAAAAATACGAAACTAAAACTCCTTTCTTAATCTTTTAGTAACACTTTTAGTTAGTTTGAAGAAAAGAGGTATCTGCTAACTAGGGCGTAGTAAACGATAATCTTAACTAAAAACCATAACTAAAAATCTAAGGGATAGGTTTTGTCTACGCCAAAATTTTATTAAAAACCAAAACTTTATTCACTTGTTTGTTTGTTTGTAGAGAAATCCTAATCTCCCCATATAAAATGGGAATTTCGGTTCATATCATCTTACACAATATTAGAAATCACTACTAATATGGGCCAGTGCAGCATGAGATGACAAAGGACAACCTTGTTAAAGCATTAAAGGAAAGGGCATGTTATGATTATTATTGTAACTACTGAAATTGTTCTGGATTGATTGTCTGTCTTGAGCATCCTGATTGAATGATTGTCCTGACCTGATCATCTTGATTCATTGTTTGCTTCCCCAATTTTATCTGTTAAACCAATCCAATTCCGCGCTCTTACCTTTGCATCAGTAGTTATAAAAGCCCTTTGTTGCTGTTGTTGCATTGCCTGAAACTTATCTCCCCTATGCAGATTATACAAAGGGTAGGCGCTGAGACAAGCAAGAGGCAAAAAAAATTTCACCCCCATGGTTGAGACTCTTCGTCTAACATTGATAACAATGTTGGAAACCTTTAAGCCTAAGCCTAGTGTTCACTGCGCGCAGTGTTCACCCCTTCCGAGATTTTAGCTAAAGGATTTTAAGTCACTCACTGCCTGATTTTGATCTTACATTTAACGTCGTACATGAGCAGCATAGGTTTTCCTGCAAGGCCAGTGGTACAGATTCCACACACTTTGGAGCTGCATTTGTCCACTAGTTTGCTAGATGGAAGACTGTCATGCGTAGCCGACGTACCGCACCCTTTCCCTTGCCCCCCCCCCCTCCTGGGTCCACTCGTAAGCTGTACCATTTTTCTTCCATGTAATATACACCCTCTAAATTACGGAATACCATTTATAATTTGAATTGTGTTTTACAAGTAGAGGGGATATATTCCATGTCGAAAATTGCATTACGTGTGAGTGTTACGGGAAAGTTAACTCCCGTAGTACTAAGGGAGCCGTTGGGACTGTTACAATACATAATATTTATGGCAACTGTTATACAGCTAATATTTTTAGATGATATATTAGTAATGAATTTGTTTTTGATAAAAAAGTACATGCCAAATCATTCCTGGGTAGGAAGAAGGTGCGTATTTCCCTAATTTATTCACTTAACAATAAACTAGTTTTTACATTAAAAATTGTCAAAATATAGTAAAATTATGAGCGTAGCCAGGATTTCGAAAAGACGGTCCAACCCTAAATAAGATAGATTCGAGCGATACTAGTCGTTCAAACCCCTTCCCTTCCTAGCAAATCAGTTCTACTATTTGTAAGGTAATTTTTTTTATTTCCCTCTTTTTTGAATGCTGCCCGTTTGTGCAGTTGGGATTGCAAACGGGACTCTTTTAACCGACTTTAAGCCTGATGCACACCAGAGTGACAAGCGACAACATGTTCAAACCGAAACGACCATCGACAGTGTAAAGAAGTAAAAGCGCGCAGAACGCGTTGTCACGTATCACTTGTCACTCCGGAGAAAGAAAACTACCTCGCTCTTATCCCTTTGGTGGCCTTGTGGCCTTAAATCGGGTCTTTCTTACCCCTTTAGTGGCCTTGTGGATCATGTCGATACGCTTGACGCAGAAGTCGTAGTCCCCTTCGTTACTCTTTCCCACGCTGCGGATGGTGTCGTCGGCGTCGTACTTGTAGAAATGGCGCTTCAAGCTGCTGTTGCCCCAGATACCGTAGCCGTCTGTGCGCAGGTCTTTCTCCGGGATGTCACTCAAGTCTATCTAAATAAAAAATGCGAGATGTCAAAATTACAAGCAGAGACGTTTTAGCAGGTGTTTTTGGTCAGTTCTGCTAGGGGTTCCACCTCCGGGTGGAAGGCCAAAATTTTTTAAGGGGGAAAAGTTCAGACCCCCTGGGTTTGGGTGGTCGAGGGTGGTCGACCCGGGGTGCGAGATTACAAATTTAGGGGGTTCCAGGGGGTCTGATTAGTTTTTTAAATCATTAATTTAAGTGTTTGTAAGACTAATATTAAACTTTATATACTAAAACAGTCTATTTAGACCTAAAAAGTGTATTTATTTTAAACACTATTGTGTAAAAAGTGTACTTAAACACTAAAGTGTATTTTTTTACTAAAACACTAAACTGTTTTTGACAGTAAATAAAAAATTATAATGTATAAATTGTATATAATTTGGTTGGGAGGGGGCGGAGCGCGGATGGGAGACAGCTTTGCTAGGAGGGGTCAGGCCGGACAGCTCTCAAGCTTTGGAATTTGTCTAAAGGAGAGGTCCGAAATTTTGGCTCTAGGGAGGGTGGACTCCTCTGCTCCCTCCCAAAAAATTACTATGGATGTGTACATACATGGGCAAGTTGGTCCGGAGTGGGGGGTTAAACCCCAAATTAGGGGGGGGTTAAAATCCGAGAAACGCAAAATACCCATATCGTTTTTTTTTTCTGGAGTGCATTTTACCCATATCGTTTTTCGATTTTGAAGGAAAAATAGGTTAAAAACACTAATTTTAGGTCAAAAAGCCCTTTTTATTGCATTTTTGAGCTTTTTATTGCTTAAAACATTCATTTTTACCTCAAAACTTAAGTTTGGGGGCAATTAGAAGTCATTTTAAAAACATTTTTTTTTCATTTTTTCAAAATTGGGGGGGTTAACTTTTTCTCCTCCCCCCCCACTTCTGAGTGGGGGGGGGGGGGTTAAACCCCACTTCTCAGAATTTGGGGGGGGGTTAACCCCCCCAACCCCCCCCGTGCCCATGTATGGATGTGTCTCGGATTTTAAACCCCCACCTAAAAAAACGTGGTTTGGTTAGCCCCCACCTTGAACCAGTGGCGTGCCCAGGGGGGCGGGGGGGGGGGCGGCCGCCTCCCACTGAAATCCGGCGAAGCCGGATTTTTTTGTAATAAGGGGTACCCTTACGTTTTTTTTGAGTTTTCCCAAAAAAAAAAAAAATCAAAAACCAAACAAAAAGCCAACACCAACACCCAACCACCACACCACCCCCTCCCCCAAAAAACAACCCCCCCCAACCCCCCAACCCCCCACCAAACCAACCAAAAAAAAAAAAACCGCATGTTGGTTATGTTTATTTACTAATGTGAAAAACTAGTCTTCGAATCATTTTTGCTACAATATGGTTTACTTATAATTATATTGTGTTTACAGCTGGAATGCCTGGTCCGTGGAATTTTCCGTCGTCAGGACCTTCTCCCTATTGGCAATATCCCTCCAGTTCCAGTTTGGGATACGTAGTATCTCCATATCCCTACGGTTTTACAGGAGTTCCGGCTTTTTCGTCTCCTTATGAGCAATTTGCCCCTCCGTGGTACCCTCCGTCTCCGTATTTGTTCCCTGGTTTCTTCGGACCCAGTCCTTTTTATCCACCGTAATAGACTGGCAACTTAAATATGTTTTTTTAAAGAAAAACATAACAAAATGCTAATCATTTTAATATGCTAAAAACGATGAAGTGAAAATTATTTCAAATTCATTGTCCACTTAACATTTAAATATGGGTAGCTTGGATTAAAATATTATTTAATTTTCTTAACGATATAGTGAAACGCTTACAGTTGTCTCAGTTTTAAGACTAGTTCATACCACAGGCCGTCCATGCCAAAAAAATTGTATTGATACATTAAATATCTTTTTTTAAATTTACTCTTTAGAAAACAGCAATATTTTATTTTTTATAAATTTTCAAAAAAAAACAAACAAAAATACACAAGAAGGATTATAATTAATTTATATTTTTTGTACTATATATAGTACTTTTTTTCTCTTGATGTTATCCTTGAAATTATTCATTAATATCTTTTAAAAGTTTTTTTTTTCATCGAAAAGCAAATTTTTTTCAGAAAAAAGAAAAAAAAGCTTTTAATTATTAATGTATTACAATAATTTTTTAAATGAAATTTAGACTAACTTTATAATTCAAATGTTTTTCATTTCATGTAATTTTTTTTCATTAAGTATTAGAGATTTTTTGAAATTACAAATTCAAAGATAACTTGGCTGTGACTTACATTTATACAGAAACCAGGGTCGTTTTTTTTTAACAAATGAAGTAATGATTAATAGCTAAAAAAAATAATAAGCAAATAAATAATTGTTGGTCTACTGCGGTAAAGCCCGTTCTACTTCTCCAGCTCTTCCGAGAGCGACGAGAGCTCTAGTGAGGAGAAATCTTCCGGCTCCGACTCCGACTCCGACTCACAAACTCGACAGGAGCAAAGGGAGGCGAAAAGAGAAGAAAGGCAGGGTGAAAGAGAAGACAAAAAAGAAGAGAGACAAGAAAAAAGAGAAGGAAGAAGAAACGAAGACGATGAATGATAGCACTACTGACTAAATCACAGCAACAAAACGTATAAGCGTTTGAACTTTTTTGATGTTTATGAATATCAAAATTATGTTTAATGCTGTAGGGAATTTAATAGGTAATTGAGCAGTTTTATTAAAAGAGTTTTTCCAATTGTTGAATTTATTTAATTTTTTTTTAAATTTGTACAATTTTTATTTGGTTTTCCTGTTATTTTTTGTCAAATTTGTACATGATTTTTTAAATGTTACAAATAATAAAAAATGTTCATTAATTGTACTTTTATGAGTTTTATAACACTTAATGATAAATTCTATCAGGGTGAAAATAGATGAGTGGTAAAGTAACCAATCGTTCTTCGAGAAAATATCACGTGCAGAGAAACACATGACGCAACTAAATAAAAATTGGTCACATAAGCGCTAAAAACTTTTTTTAAAATTTTTCTCGAGTTTATTGTTTATTTCTTCCAGACGGAGAGCTGTTACGCCCTTAATTTCTGCCTGGAAGACTTTAGCTTTAGTTACGTAACACGAATTTTATGGTAATATTTTATTTTTTCTTTCACAGACAGACGTAAATACGTTTTGGAAGAAAAGCTAATATTATCACTATAGACTAGTTCTGAATAAGAGTTTTTAGTGTAGGAAGTGAGTAGGAAGTAGGAAGAAGCTAAAAAACTTCGGTTTTTCAAATGTTTTTTTGTGCCCTCTCTCGTCCAGTAAAGGACGCTTATTCAGAACTAGTCTATATTTGATTTTTTCCAACTAAATATAGATCACGGCTAGAATTTTGGAATTTCGTTTTTTAACTGACTTGTATCATTTGCTTAAGGCTTATGTGTGTAAAATGTCTGAAAGTTTAATAATATTTTTGATGAATATTCAATCTTAAATACAAGTATTAGTTTTTAAATACCAGTATTAATACCAGTTTTACGTTTTTATGGCTTTGACTTTCTTTAAGAATTATCAGAAAAATTAAAAGAGAAAACTTATTAGTATTATAATGAAAAAAATAATATGGACATTAAATGTACTAATTTTTATTCAGTGTTTGTTGCGTATCATTTTTTTAGTTTTTCTTTAAAATGTCATTTTATCAAACTTTGGGAACTCCTAAAAACCCTATTTAGTTTGTAATTTGTAAACGAACTTTAAACATTTACCCAACCAACCGATACTAAGAAAACCAGTTTTTGCTTGTTTTGCTAAAAAAACAACAACTGATAGCACCATCACTCTGTTTGCAGTTTGTTTTTATTGTAATTTAAAAATTAATTTTAATGATATAATAAAGAAATTGGAGACTATATGATTATTTCATTCTTATAAACGACTTTTTAATTACAATTGACTTTTTGTATACAATGTGTTTATTTGCAGTACGTGCGTAAACTGGAATTATATTTGTGTAAAACTTTTTTCTTATTTCATTGATACTGGATTAAGTTTTAAATGGATAAAATTTTTCAATTTATTTTTCATCGCATTTCTAATTTTTGCAAAGTGACTTATAATAATATTCAAAATCAAGAAAAAAACGCACAAAGCTTTAAACTAAATGAAATTAAGCAGTTTAGAAGGTCGCGAAAAAATGCGGCAAGCTACCGGTTGTGACCGAATTTTGTTTTGTAAATTTAACACCTAAAATAACAAAGGTTTTTTTTCTTTTTTTTTCTGAAATATAAAAGTTTTAATCTCACAATATATGAGAATAAATGGCAAAAAATTATATGGCGCAAAATTCCTGCTTCATATGATATTTTTAGTAAACCCTTATTTTTTGGTAGGAGGTATCAATTTCAAAACAACACTTTAAAAACAGTTTTGAAAAATCAGGGCGTAGATATAAAAGATA
>JASAMX010012474.1:0-19436 GCA_030248175.1 Microlaimidae sp. YZB2_3
ATACATGACAGTTTGTAAATGTGTATTGGTTTGAGTTTATGGCGTTGCTGCTGGGTAGTGCATTTAATTTCGGCACTTTTTTGTTTTTCCAATGTAACTTTTCACTGTATGGCCCGATTTTCATGTTTGATAGCTCATTTTGAAGCTTTAAAAATACTTCGTTGCGTCACAAAAATTTCACTGTACGAAAATAGTTTTTTTACTTAACTAAATCAGTTTTTAAAAAAATCGAAAATTGCCAAAATTAAATGTGAGCATTTAATTTCGGCACTTTACAAACAATTGATTGTTTCTCAGTCAAAAAATCATCATTTTCAAAAATTTAAAAACCTATCATTATCTCCAGACAATTTTCTTTAATTTAAGCTTCTACTTGTTGTTCAACGTGTAACAGGCAAAAAGCTACAGCTAAAATGCCAAATGGTATCAAAATGAGCAAAATTTGGGAAAAAAAGTGCATTTAATTTTGGCACTTTTTAAAAAGACCCCTTAATCGAGTTTAAGTGCAGTGCTTTGACTCCTACACAGTTTAACGTTGTATTTTAACTATTTACAACTACAATTTAACACCCGACCACTTAACTCAACCCGTTTTTACCTACAGCAATATGTGAAAGTATCATAACATAACAAATTAAAAGCTCCCTACAGTCATCTACATATAATTAGCTCTCATTTGAGCTATCAAACGTCGTATTCCGTCCAGGATTACCAAAGATATAGTCCAAAATCAAAAATGCCCAATTTGGAAAAGTGCCGAAATTAAATGCACTACCCTATATTCTCCCTACGATACAGAAAAATAAGTCAAGGATAGTACTGACCGCTTATTTTTTGGAAAAAAAAGTAAAGCAAAGTAAAATGTAAATGAATAAATCTTATATATTTAAAAAACCTAGTTTTTTTAAATTAAATTTAAAAAAAACTGGGACTGGGAGTTAGATTTCCCAACTTGATCTTGGTTAATTCAGTTGGCCTCGCCATAGTGGGACTTTCCGATCAATAGAATGTTGTTAATTCTACTTGTAATTTTATTTTGTTTTTATCTACCAAAATTGCACTTAAGCGAATGACTCGGCGTACCATATGCCGAAATCAAAACAGTAAACAAGTGTCAGCCATTCCAAGCAATTATTCACAAAAGGAACAGTGTTGCAGGCTAGAAATAAAACAATCAAAGCCGTCAACATGACAGTGGTTCTTCGCTCTTTTTTCTTTTCGGAGCGGAGAAACTGAAACTTTCGCAATTGTCTTGTGTGGTAACTGTAAGATTTCGCTTTTGAGTCCAATCCTTCGTCTTCCATGCTTCGGCACTAGAGCATGAACATTTTCCAACTATTAAATGCCACAATATTTAATCATGTCAAAAAATAATTTTATCAAAATTAATAATAAAATTTATTTCTGATATATTTACCCAAAATGTATGACATAATAGTAAAAAAATAACTGACTTCATATATTGCTTGGACATACTTACTGCCTTAATTAAGACGAGCCTTAATTAGAACCTTTAATGACCAATTCGTCATGCTCGTACTAGCTAACTCAATGTCTAATCGTTAAATATTGATGACAGCAAACTATAAGAAACTGTTCATTAATAGTTGAAGATCTATCATGGCTAAATACAGCTTTTGACTGGGGACTTTTATCCTGCACTCACAATAAGTGGTACCTGGCGGATTCTTGAGCTATTGCCTTTAGACCTAACTCTTGGATCAGAGTAATGAACCCAGCGAAACATTAGCAAAAAGAGTTTGCTAAAAACGTCTCAGCTGGCGGGGGCCTTAGAAAACTAAGGGTGCAACCCCATGGTTCACTACCGGATCTTTTAAGGTTAAATTCTCCCAACAAAAAGCTGAATTAAACCTTAAAAGATCCGGTAGTGAACCATGGGGTTGCACCCTTAGTTTTCTAAGGCCCCCGTCAGCTGAGACGTTTTTAGCAAACTCTCTTTACTAATATTTCGCTAGGTTCATTACTCTGATCCAAGAGTCAGCTCTAAAGGCAATCGCTTAAGGATCCGCCAGGTACCACCTTTTGTGGGTGCAGGATAAAAGTCCCCAGTCAAAAGCTGAATTTAACCTTAAAAGATCTTGTAGTGAACCATGGGGTTGCACCCTTAGTTTTCTAAGACCTCCGCCAGCTGAGTCGTTTTTAGCAAACTCTGTTTGTTAATGTTTCGCTGGATTCATTACTCTGATCCAAGAGTCAGTTCCAAAAGCAATCGCTCAAGGAAGACCTATTATCATTAAAAACATCAAACGTAACTACATATAAAATTTGTTGCAGTTGTAAACTATATAATATATATGTAACTAAACACTTTTTCTTAGACACATATTATAGTGTCTAAGCAATTGGGGCACCGTCTAAGAAAAGCTGTTTCTATTGAAGCTTTCGATTTCTTAAATATAAGGGTGCTCCAATTAGGACAATATTCTCTTACTAGGGCGTGTTTTTATTGGAACACGCCTATACAAAAATGCGCAAAACCCATTACAATTCATATTTAAAACGCAGATCTAATTCTAGCACTCAAAAGTCCTACATTAAACGAAATAAATGTTTCTGAACAATTTAGTTACATATTTTTTCTACTTTTATTTCATGTACTTTTGTCATAATTTTATCTTAATAAAGAAAACTAAAAAAACATTAATTAATTTCTATTTAGTTTATAAATGTTCGTGCCTTTCTGGGAGGGTTAATTAAAGATTCTCGTTCGTTTCTTGAAGTTCGTAGACTGAATATTAACATGCTGTTTGTCAGCACCAATATACCGAAAGGGGCATAAAACATTAGCAGTGATGTCAAAACGACCTAAAATTTAGCAAATTTCATCAATTAATCTATGAAAAACAAATGTTTGTTACTATTATATAATAATGTACACATCTTGAACGATTTAGATCGTTGATTTTGTTTGCTTGGATGGTACTAAAGCTTCTCCTTTAAAATCTGAAACAAAATGTTCAAACAGTAAAACGTTAGTAAAACAAAATTTTAGTCTTTCTCACTCTGTATACGGAATGTTTTAAAAGTACTAAGCTGCATTAAATAATCAATAAGTGCACTTTCCTTTACTATTCGGGACAAGAAACTGCGATACTGTGGGCACTCTGGAACCACGCCAATGATTAGAAGCCATTAATATTAACTCATAACGATAATTGGGAACACAAACAGTTACAGCCAAACTTTGTAATTATTAAAATAAACAACAGTATATTGGCGTCTTAAATACAGGATGATGCCAACCCTGTTTTATTCTACATTTTACACTTTGTTTTCCGTTCCGAATCAGCTTCCCGCTTACACACTAAGACGCCAGACGTGGTTTACATTCTGCGTCTAAGGCGCACTGATAATCAGAAAAGGTTAAAACAACCAGTGCAGTAGCTACATAGCGAAATTGCAGTAACGAAGTTGTTTACAAGGGGCAGTTTCCCTGAAATTGTAAAATAAGCATAAATTATAGTGTATTTTTATTTAAAAACTATGTTAGCTAAAAAATATAGATACCTTATATTGTAAAATATAAAGTTTATGGTTTCCAAATTGACTGGGCATAACTATTGTAATGTTTTCTTTTCCATTGTGAAGGGAGAGTTCAAGACATCGAGGCACGTTGATAAGAATGGATGCCACCACGACCAGTACTATCATTCTGGTAACTCGGATTCCTGTACAAAATGCACGGGATCTTCAAGGTTTTAGCGGCCACCAATCTTATTTAGAATTCAGTTAAAAGACGAATATTTTAAATAATCAAGAATATATAGCACAAAGTGGCATTGGTAGAAAACTAGCACAAAGTTGCGCATGTTTGATTTTTCTACCAAAATTTTGGTCAAAAATTTAGTGTACAATCGGACATTTTTTTATGTTATATATATTTTTGATTAAATTAAAACGTACCAATTTATTGGAAATTATTTATAAAAAACACACACGGATTTTTTTAATATGTTGCAGGAAGAAAGCCAAAATAGCCAGATTCAATTGCAACCAATAATAAATCAATAGGATTATTTTTCCGAAAAAAAGAAGTCGGCTACGGTAAATAATATTTTTGTGGGGTATTTTTTAAATCTACCAGTTTTAGTTTCTCCGAAGTTTATTTATATCTGAACTTTGTTTAAAAGTTATACAAAATATCACAAGGGCAGACAAATTATAAAAAATATACTATATCGTTTTTTTTTGTTTGAAAAACCATCCAATGCATATTCCAATGCAAAAACATTCCAATGCACATACTGATGGGAAGTAAATAAAATTTAAATCTCTTTAAGTTTTTGCTACCAAAACTTTTTTTTTGCGAAGTTTCATCAAAATTCGCCCGTTATTAACAAATTCAATTTAGGCAATATATTTTTTTGAATTAATTTGATTTGATTTTGTGGGGACTATGTTTAAAAAAAGGAATACCATATGTTAAGCCAGAAAAGTTTAGTTTTCATTATAAAGTTTCTATCCCTACAGTCAGTCATGACTCCTCAGAAAAGGTTAAATTAACATGAAGGATTCCTTGGATTCCATGACTCTTTATAAGTAACGTGGATTTGTTCAATTATAAGTCTTTTCGGGAATCTAACTGCGAGGAATATAAATAACGTTTCGTAGGGTCCACCAAAATACTGTTCAGCCCGGTTCACACTGAGGTGGTAATGCCGCCACCGGTGGGAATATGCCATCGCCAGCGGTGGGAATGCCACCGCTGGCATTGCCACCGCTAGGTTCACACTGGGGTGGTATTGCCACCACTGAAGAGTATTTTGTTAGCGTGTAGAGCTAAGAAAATATCGTAACTTTTTTACTTTTTTTGACTACTTCCCAGCTGTTTGCCTGCTTAATTTTGTCCATATATGTTTTTTCTCGCTTGTAATAAAGTTCCGGACGGTTCAGAACTTGATTAGAAGTTCATCCGAATCAGTAGTCATATTTTTTTTAAAAATTTTATTTCTGAAAAGTATTGTGGTCGAAGAAACATTAACAAACTTAAAAGTTTTCTTTTTAAATAATATAGGTAAACGATTGTGTTTTTAGATTTTTTTTAATAACTCTGTTTTTAGATCGTTTAATACTTTTTTAACCTAAGGCCGCGCAATAAATTATATTAGAAACTGTGCAGCAGAAAAATTTGCAAATCTTTTATTAATGCATAAAAACTGCAAATTCATATTCAAGCACTTTTCCATGCTATGTATGTACCTGTGTTTAAAATTCGTAAAAACTACTTAAAATTTTTTTTCATAAAAGATCATTTGTTTTTGTTAGTTTTGCTATATAATTTTTTTCATTTATGCGATTTACGTGTTTTCACGCGTTTTTCTATTTATACCGCAATATTGTTTGCTGGTTTTGCTTATACAATGAAAGCGTTTATGTAAAAACCGTAATATCTTTCATTGATTTTTTTAACAATGCGAGCGTTTCCATGCGTTTTTGTTCTTGAGAGAGCTGCCACCGATGACGGATGTTGTGGATCAAACAAAACAGCGGTGGCAATGCCAACGCGGGGTGGCAATACCATCAGTGGCAATGCCATCAGTGGCATTGCCACCTCAGTGTGAAGCGGGCTTTAGTTTTTTAGAATTTAAATTTAAAAATATTGAATAGCGCCAAAACCTTAATGGACGACTGAGACCATAATAACGAAATATGCTAAGGGTATCCGTCAAATAAACACTTGCTGTTTGCGCCATATGTGCCAAAGGAAAGAATAAAAATGTAAGAATACTGGCGACGCTAATAATTCCCTCATTTTCGCTGATTTCGGCCAAAACGGGAATCGGAAATAGGAAAAGTGAAGAGAACAGCAAGGTGATGTCACAGAAAGACAAGGCCGTAAATCGATGTTGTAAAATTAGTAGTATTCCAATTCAATTACAAGAAAATATAAATTTTACTTTGTAAAAAGCTTCAAAAAAAGTTTTAACGGTTTTAAATTTAAGCCTTTGGTACGATCAAAATCTATCGTAAATAAAACACTCATAGATTTCAAACCAGAATGAAGAAATTTTGGTTTGTGCGGGAAAAAATCTATGCTGAAAAGATTAACGTAATCACGGGCCCATGTATGATATTTCCCATAACTAACAATCAAGACTTATTTATTTGTTCCTGACTCAAGTAAAAAGACAAAAATTTTTTCCAATATTGGGTTGTTCAATTTTTAATTTGCTAATTACTAAACAATTTTTTAATTAGTAATGGCCTCTTCCAACCTTTTTTTCAATAGCTTGTAGTGCACAAAAATTGTCATGCTTAGTTGTGGTAGCTTGAGGCTTCTGCTGTGATATTGTGTTACTAGTTTTAGCTTGCACTGTTATAATTTATTGATTTTTTTTGCATTGCGTATTGATTTCCGCAATTTCAGACCGAAAACATCAATATCCGATGACCTTTTTGAAAGACGGCGAAAAAAACCCGGACGAAGAGGACCTATAGTGGAGGAAGTAGAATAGTTCCTGATAACTTAAGTATTTATTGAAAATAAATATAATGAAAGATATTTTATGGTTAAAAACCGTTCCATGGCCGTACCCAGGGGAAATGTTTATTGTGTAAACAGTTAATAATATATGATTTTTGAAAGGGCGTATTTAGTTTAGTTCTATCTGTTTTTTTGTCATGTTAGCTTATGTTTCAGAGCAAAAAAATCATACAATAAGCGCCGAATAATTTGTTGATTCCCATGAAAAAACTCCTTGGTGCAGCCATGCATTCACTCACATAGCAGTACTTATTTTAAACTAATCTTTGGTTTTTATATTTTTTGTGTTTTCTTTATAACTACATTATTACATATTTTAACGGTTTCTCTTTTCTGAATAGATTCTATGCTTGTAGTTATTATAATAGGTAACCGAAGCTTTTTAATGTTTCTTGTAAACTTTCAGATATATTTTGCGTATTTTTTATAAATTTTATGTATAGCCTGTTGCAAAAATTGTATATTGCTAGGAGTTTTTCCAGAAAATTTTCCCCGAATTAGAACTGTATGAAGTGACAAAGCTATAAAAACAATTTTAAAACATTATGCACTTCATAACCTAAACTGTTTTAAAAGTTTAAAAAAAACATATTGGTCACCTTTCTCTAAGTATTTTTTAAAATAAAAATGTTTATTTTTGAACTGAAATCATTCTTCAATTAAAATTTTTAAAAATTTGTATTATTTTACTAATAGCAACAAAGGTGTGATAGACCTCGATTAACAGCCCAGCCTGTATAGTTTGCCATACTTATAGATTTTTTTATGGTATGCAGAAATCTAAACCCCCCCCTAAAAGCCAATTTAGGGCATATTTTTGGGTTTAAAATTACTTTCACAAACTTATAATTGCCGTATAGAATAATTTAATTTGTTTTATAAAACTATTGATTTAATAAAACTACTTTTTGAAAAGGAAACCCATATTCCCCCGACCCCAACCTTTAGGTTTCAAATAGGTGGTTCCGATCTGTCTACTGAAAGCTCATAAATTCCTTTTTTTTGTTTTTTAAAAGTCATCTATCCGCTTCTCCACCTCTTCCCCAGCTGACCCGGCGAAAAATAGCGTAACACCTAGACCTGCGTGGTAAAACTGATAACCTTTCAAGTTAAATTAAAGTATAAATTTTTTAGAGCTATTCATTGTGACAAGAATGATTTTCTTTCTCAATAGTTAAAACCGATAAATATCACTTAAAATAAATCCCAAATGTTTTATGCGGTTTAAAACCGCACCGTTTGGAATTTATTTTACGTGATATTTATGTATTTGCTTGCTACTATGTAGTACCCGTAACGTCGCTATATAACGTGTAGTACCCGTAATACCCATCCAGACTTGGGCACTGCCCTCCTCAGGGTTTTATTGGGGAGGAGGGAGGCCAATTCCAAAACGGGGGGGGAGAAGCACGGGGGCAATATTTTTTTGAAACGGGGGGAGCAAGAAAGAAAAGAACCTTTTCCTTCTTTTTTTTCTTTTTCCTCAGCAATGGAGAAAGAAAAAAAGAAGAGGAAAACGGAACAAAAAAGCTAAATTAAGGTAAAAATGGTCTAAAATGGCTTAGAATGCATTGAAATAGACTTAAATTGCAAAAATTTCGCGATGATGGCGTCATAATAGGTCAAGAATGGCGCCACAATTTTGGGTACCTTTATTGTTAGGCTGGGGGGGGCGAATTCTCCAATAAAGCGGGGGAAGGGCATTTCCAGACCGTGCACAGGTCGGCCCATCCAACGTTATAGTTGTGTATCTATCTATCTATCTACAGGACAGAAGCATCGTCGTTGATGTTGAGAAAAATGTTTTTGTTAACTAATAGAGTTGTTAAATCTTGTAAAAAAATTTAATACATGTTATTTTGGGCGACAATTTAAAAGCTAAGAACTGGAATATTTTTATATAATTTTTCGAGATTTGAACTCAACCCGGTTTTCGTAGAAAAATTGCAAAATCAATATTTGGACTGGAATCAATATCATATACGTAATGAAATCGAAGTACTGGGTTCCATTTAAATCTCAATCATTTTTTATTATGGTGTTAAAATATATATGTAATGTGTATGGATTGTTAACACTGTTGTGCTATTGATGCTTCTGTAGTGAATGTTTGCGTTACTCGTTCTTTTTAGTAATAAACCGGTTGCACATAACTTACAAAATTACACAAAGCAGTAAGTTTATAATATGCATTGAGAATTTCTTAACTGGTTGTAAAATGTACCGGGCGCTAATGTAAACGGCAAGCACTGGGTAGCACGGTTTTGGAGGCTAGGGTAGGTTATCCGGACACTTTTAATTCGTTCAAGGACCAAAATAAGCTAATTATATGAAGCAAATAATTTCTAGCTAACCATTGGTTAATATATTTTTTACAATATAAAATATTTGGAAAGCTAACAAATAGTATAATAACTTATTAATAAAACTTTATTAAAGTTATCATTTCTATTGCAAAAAAATTTCATAGTTTTGATAAAATAATTGTGATCAATTTCTAAGTTGTGCGTTTTTGTTTTTATTGATATGGTGGAATTCAACCAACCATTGTTTTTAAACAAGTTAAAAACTAAAATATAGGCACCTTGCACTGGAAATCGGTTTATACATGAAGTATGCAATACACATAGGGAGTCACCGTAATGGATAATTACCGTATCTCCTTATTTTTTGTAGTATGCAGATCAACCGATAGAAATTTCGCGCGCTTTCGATCGGTTGATCTCATACTACAAAAAATAAGTAGGAGATACGGTAATTTCCATTATGGTGACTCGCTATGTTTACTGCATACTTCATGTATAAACGAGTTCTAGTGCAAGGTGCCTATAGTCAATACAAAAATGATGCGGACTGGCGACAAAACTCGAAATTTGAAATGTTATATATCCATAACGGAGCTTAGAATATATGCGGGACATATATTGGAACATAGCTCAGACTCTTAGCTATCTTTTAAAAAGGTTAGGAAAAAATGTTTTTCGATGGCGTCATCACTACCGGCGATGCGGTGAAAAAACCTGGTCCCAAAAAAACGACTTTTTATTAGTACGAGATAAGAAACGCCGCTTAATATGCTGTTAAAACGTACATTTCTGAATTTTTTCTGAAAGTTTGAGCAAAATCGGCTGTGTGTGTTGATTGCGCGTGGTTTTCGCGAATTTTTGCCACGCTAATACACTGTCCGAATTATTTATTTTGTTTTGCTTCCTGCTCGAAAAGTGTACGATATTGATTAAATTGTTATATATATTAAATGTCCGCCAATTTTTATTCCTTACTTTGGACCTAAAATTTTTTTTGGGGTTGACCCCCCGGGGGCTAGGGGGCCAAACACGAATGCCCAAAATTTTTTTTTAAACCATCAAAAATGTAAAATTTTTCACATATGTCCAATTTTAATATATAGTTTGTGTAAAAAACCTAATATTAAGCTCACAATAAGCTCTCAAAAATGACGAATTTAAATTTTGGAAACATTCCAAGCCCGTATGCTGGCAGGAGCAAACGTTTAAATTAAAAACTTTTACAAAAAATAAGCCTTAAAAGTTTATTTTTTTCGAATTTCCAGGTTATTTTGTTAGAAAAGCATATTTTCAAAGTTAAAATCATACTACAAAACTGGCAAATATCGTAGCAAAAAAATGCTCTTTTTCTTAACCCCCGAAAATTTTTGGGGGTACATTGTGGATTGTAAAAATGGTAACCAATTAATGAATCGAGTTAAAATTTATATTTTTGACATCAGCGTATCGAGAGCTTTAATATGAGTACAAACATGACGGTATTACAATAAATATATAAAAATGACCCACTAAAAATTTTTGAGGGTACATTGTGGGTTGTAAAAATGGTAACCATTGAGTGAATCGAGCTAAAAATAATTTTTTGACATCAGCGTGTCGAGAGCTTTGATATGAGTACAAACATGACGGTATTATAATAAAATCACCTCTTAAGAATTTTAGGGGATACAATGATGGGTGCAAAATTGGGTAACCACTGAACAAAATTTAAAAACTACATATTTTTAAAATAAGTGCGTCGAGAGCTTTCATATCAGTATAAACACGTCACTCAAAATGAAAAAAATCGCAAAATTACCATTTTTCAAATTTGGGGGTATGTAACCGGGTAACCATTCATAAAAAATTTAGCCTAAAGTTAATATATTTGAAATCAGCACGCATAGAGCTTTCAAACGAATACAAACACGGCTTGTAAATAATAAAAACAAAAAATCACCCATTACTAATTTTGGGGGTAGAAAGGGGTCTGTATTTTGGTTACCCGACCATTTAGAGCAATTTTTTTATATTTTTGAAATCAGCACACCGAGAGCTTTAAAATGACATATTACTTGCCAATGTAAAGGGATTGTGTCAAAAGTTATTTTTAGGGGTCAGCCATTGCAGTGTCTTAGGGCATTTTTGGATCAAAATGTAGAGCTTAAAATTCCGCATGAATCCTGCCGGTGGCTTCAAACCTGTGGCTTAAACAATTTTTAAGCATGATGTCAAAATATGCACTATCTGCCCCCCATACAAAGATTTTTAGCAAAAATCGTAAAATTGACTCCCTTTAACCTCTCGGGTTACCCCTTAACAAATTATATATTTTTGAACTCAGGAAAGTATGGGCAATCTGCACAAAAATTTTCAGACGTAAGGACCCATTATGCTAAAAAGTTAGATATTTGGCCGAAAAAAATTGACCCTAAATGTCGGGGGTTTTGGGGCTAACCCCCCAAAATTTTTGAAAAATTTTTTTTTCAGGAAGTAGCCAAAAGTACAAAGACGTTAACGCGAGATATTTGCATATTGATCTCTTTTTTTCTTTCTTTAATGATCAGATAACAGAATTAATATTATACTAAGCATAGTTTATGCATAGTTTAATTCTACTGTTTTCATCATCTCATCTCGGCGCGTTCAAAAGTTATAAGAGCGCAAACAAAATTTTTTTTGTCAAAGTTTTTTCAGTATCGCTGAAAAACAAACAGAGTAATTATCTAAAAAAAAAAAAACAACTATATTTTAATGGTTTTTTAAAGGTGCGGTATACTAAATCATGGTTTTTTCGCTTGGTTTCTGGTATCAATCGATGAGTCAGGTTTCACTGAGTAAAAAATTGTATTACAAAAAAAATTAATTTTCAGCGGTTGTCTAGAGATTATTCTTTGATTATTCCATCAATTTTTTTGCCGCTCAACCAGCCAAATAACCGTAAAAATGTACGGCCGATGAGAGATTAAAAAAAACGCCTTACAATATTGTACTAAACCCAACATATATCAAATCATTTATTTAAAATAACAACATTATAATTGGAATATAATAAATAAAAAGACACAAAAATTCCATAATTAATTCTATAATTAAAAATTTTGCATATTTTCATAACAAAATTTCCATATAAAATATCTTAAATACATCTGAATTTTTACAAGAAAGAATGCGTTTGCAAAGTCCAACGTAAGCAAACAAAACACACCGTGGCTGATGTTTAGTAAAAAACCAAAAATTATCTGGAATAACCAAGCGATATTCTTACTAATATCTGGACATTCGCTGAAAATTAATTTTTTTTGTAATACAATTTTTTATTCATTGAAACCTGACGCATCGATTGATATCAAAATTCAAGCGAATAAAAATGCGCCATAATACCGCTCCTTTAAATTATAAACAAAGTTTTTTTAATTCTAAACGGGAGAAACTAGACGAGGTGGATATTAAAAAAATACCATACAAAAAATACCATCCACCGTTGCCGATTTTTTTTCGGAAAAATAGTCATACTCGTGTATTACTGGTCGAAATTTAACCAAATTTAAAATATAAGTTTTTGGCAATGTCTAGGTGCACTTATCTGCAAAATTTTATTAAAATCCGTTTTGTTCTGTTTTGCATGACTAGCTGCAAATCTGTGTTTTTATTTTTAACTATAGAATACCCGTTGAAATTAACAAAGTAAAATCATACTTAATTTAATAGTTTATTTTTTTAATTTTTTCTAGAATTTTTATTTACAAAAAGGCAAAAAATACTTATTTATACACGCTTGCGTCACGGTATTGATTAAAAATACCCGCCAAAACTTATCTCCGCTGAGTGGCGGTACCCAAACCGGCAAAAATCCCGATTTTATCAACTCCATCCAAAGATCCGCAAACTCCGCGTCTCGAATCGGCCTGGAAATTTGTGCCGATATCTGGCAGACGATCAAATCGTTATCGTTATTCTGATGCAACGGTCTGTTGGTGAAAAATTCCCGTAAAATCTCGTACTCCGCTCCCCCGTCTACGTCCATGAAAAGGAAGTCTATGTCTTCCTGTTTGGCGGTTTTCTCCAAGAATTCCGCCAACGTCTCGTCCGCCGCGGGGGGCGAATTTTCTCCTACGGCCAATTTTTTCCCCGGGTTTCCGATTGCCTTAGGGTAAAATTCCCCCAATTGGGTAAAGTGTTGGTCCCGAGTCTCGTCCGGATCCGCGGCGAAAAGCTCCGACTGTGGAAGGAAATTCCGCAGCTTCTTCTCGGCTTTCATCTCCCGGTCCAAACCCAGAGTCAGCGCCCGGAGGGGCTCTATAAAAAACGGCTACGCATAAACAGTTATTTCCCAAAGCGGAGCTCCGGACCAACCCCCGGAGCTCCATACTCTATTTTTATGCTAATATCGTGAATAATAAAAGAACGATGCCATGGAGTATTTTGTCAAAAACTTTTTGCAAACCAAATTTGTTTTCAAAACTTCAAAAATAATAAAAATAGCTCTAAGAATGCGGATAGAATAACTTAAAACATGTTTCAAACTTAAATAAATTTAAAATCGATCATTTCAGGGCCGGAGTTCTGAAGCTCTCTTTGCTTTTAATGGCCGGAGCTCTGGAGCATAATATTGTAGAGTAGGAACATAACTAGTAAACATAAGCGCTAAATGTGTATGAAATCAGTGTTAGCGACCGAAAAGATCCTGCGTGTTCGAATTCTTGATCCAGCTATTGCATAATAACACGCAAACGATTTTTCAGCAGTTTGTAACCAGTTTTTGTTTTATTTTTAGTATCGCTTTTTGACAGGTTCGCTCGCTCGATGTTTTTTAAAAAGAAGCTTGTCTAGTTATTGAACTTTGGAGATTTAATGTAAAATAATATATTTTAAAAACCACGAAAAGCGATGTAGCGATGTTTTTTTGATTTGACATTTGTGCTGTCGCGGTAAATAGGATTTACAGTTAGCAAGTTTATACCGTGAAGCACAGCCAAAAACACGGGTGTTCAGTTTGCCAGACTTTTAACGAACATATATACAACTGACAACGGGGAATCGATTGATAATCACGATTTTGTGATCTGACAAATTGTGCGGTCGATCATGATCATACATGAGCTTGGGAAGAGGGCGGGGGGTAGGGTGGGATCCACCCCCCTAGCCTCAAAATTTCGGACCCCCCCCCTAAAAAAATCTAGGGGCCCCCCGCTCCCCCAAAATTTTTAAATTTTGACACCCTACCGCCCTCTGGAATTCTAAATTTACCATCTCCCTCCCCCCTTCCGAGCCAAATTATGGGTATAAATTTAGGTCAAAATTTACTGTCACAAACACGATTTTGTAGTAAAAAACAATACTTTTGTACTTTTTTTATACATAAATAGCCTATTTTAGTATTAAAATTCTATATTAGTGCTAAAAAACTTAAATAAATGATATAATGTGACCTTGTTTGGAAACCGGACGCCCTCTGACCCCCTCTGGATTTCAAACTGGTTTACCGCGGGTCAACCCCCCCCTAAAAAGCTAGGGGGGATACAGACCCCCCTGGACCCCCTCCTAGCTTTCAAATGGCCATTTACCCGGGGTAGCCACACCCCTAGCTTGCCGGTCTATGCTCATGTATTATCATGACGTATATGCAAATTTCGAAGCTAATCTTAACGGCTGCCGGTTTTAACGCTTGATTAGTAATTAAGCTTAATTAATAAAAGGCCTGAACATAAAAGCTGCTTTCTTTACCCCTCATAATCAATCAACCCTAATTAAGATAATTATCTTAATCGAATTTTTCAACTTATTTCAAAAGTTTTTTAATAAGTTCTGAGAAAAAAAGAGTTTGCGTTTTGAAATAATTATAATAATAATATGTCGTCGCTCTTTAATTATTTGGGAAATTAGCCTAAAAATAGAAAACGAGCTCCGGGTGTCAGCGGAACATCACTAGACAGTGTTTATAATAAAGTAGGAATAAGTAGACTTAAATTGTGATATAAAACTACTTCCGTCTGTTAAGGACTAATTAAAAAATACGAAATAAATAATCAATATCTCTGACGCATTTTTGACGCTCTAATGTCAATTAGGTTTTCGTTTTTGAGATATATTAATTACCTTGATAGTTTTCTCTGTAACGATATTCGTGAAGTTCTTTTTTAAATTTATGTTAAGTGGATTATATCCTTTTAAATTTTATACTAATATAGCATTTTAGAGAGTACAAAAAAATCGGTAGTAAAAACGAATTCTGAGAATTTTCAATATTGTTATCTTGTCAAGGAACGACATAAATATCTAGACTAACACCTTGAAAGACCTTAAATTCCAGAAAAATTTCACAAAATTTAATTGGTTTATTGCTTAATAAATCTCAAAACAAAAGAAGCCACAAAAAATTTTTCAAGGTTTTTCGATAAATCATAGAGAATACTTTGGTCTTATTGACTATTGCACACATTTTTTAGTTAATTTTATGGGTTTCTTAATTTTGAATTCATTGACTTAGTTTTTAGGCCTTTGACACTCAACAGTGTTCAGATAAAAGGGGTTGTTTTCGACCAACGTAAAGTTTGTGATTATCAAACAGGATACATGATTGTTTATAAAAATTAGTAATGTTTTTTGGAACTACGGTGCGTAGCTCCGCTTTTAGGTGCTCAGGAGCAAGCCAGGAATTCCGGAACTCCAACCTTTTTTGTACTAATTTAATGAAATTAAAAAGTGATGCTCTTGATTATTTTGTCAATTTTTTTATGAAATAAAATTATTTTCAACACTTATTTATTTGATAGTCTTAACATGCAGATAGAGTTTATTATTTAGATAGATTTTATATAGCATTTCAAGCTTAAATAAGCTTAAAATTGTTTATTTAAGAGGTGGAGCTCCGGAGCTTAGATATTGAAGTGTATGAACATTGCTAATAAAAATATAGAAATTTGAACCAATCTTAATAAAATTAAAATTAGGTTTGCTTCCAAATCGTCAGCGATTTTATGCTTTAGCAATTTATACACGCCAAATACAGTCATAAATACATACTAACAAGGAGATAAGAGAGGAGGTTCCCCCCATAAGAAAAATCGCCCCCTCCGGGCCTAATAACCCCCCTCGAGGGGGAGCACACACACCCCGGGGGAGAAATGCCACCCCGGGGGAGAAACCCCCCCCGGGGGGGGAGACACAGCGCGGCGGGCGCGGCCCCCCCCGGGGGGAGAACGACCCCCCCGGGGGAGGACCGCGGCCCCCGGGGGGCAGCAATATTTTGGGGGAGCACTCCCCCCCGGGGGGGGGCTCAGACTCCCCGGGGGGGGGCTGATCCCCCCCCGGGGGGTCCACAGACTCCCCGGGGGGGCACACCCCCGGGGGGTCCTCCCCCTGGGGCCCACACACTCCCCCCCGGCGCACCCCCGGCGCGCCGGCGCTCCCCGCCCCGGGCGACACCCCCCCGGGGGGGGTTTGCATCCCATCCACGGGGGCGTTTTTTGGACCAATACATACTAATAACATCAGTATAACAAGATCCACCAGTTTACAAGATATACCCGTATGATTTTTTTACATTTGGTCACGCGAATTTCTTATTTTTTGAAAAATAGTATTTATGTAACTTAGTATAATCAATAATATAATTTTTTTAAAGCTTAGTTAGGCCGAAACGGCTGTTAAAAACTCGTGATTTTGTCCAGGAACATACATTCTTCCTAACCCTGGTCTTAACAAGACGTAATATTTTTGTGCAAACTGATAAAACTGTAAATAGAAATAATATCCACTTCAACATAAAACAATTGTGTAATTGCAGCGATCTACAAAGCTCAAAAAACTGTGACCAAAACTTTTCCTGCGAAAATTGGCTGTATCTTCTCAACAAACTAGAAACTCTTATAATTCAACTTTACATTTTACAATTCAACGCCAATGGAATATCCAACAAATTAAAAAAACTAGCAAACTTTTTTAAAATCACAATTACCACATAACTGCAATCCAGAAAACCAAACTTTTACTAAAATTCTAAGATTCAAAAATTAATAACAATACAGCAATCAGTAAATGGAGATGGTTTACTACTTTACAAAATTAACTTGGATATTCAACAGAACAGCCATGTCAACAGAACACACAAAAAGCATGTCATCCATATTCACTGCAACAACATCAACCTATATATTCTATCGCCTAGTTCCTACACTACCAACTACTAGCTGAATAGCTCCCTTATTGAACAATCAGGATAGCATCACTATGAAATATCCACGCACACCACAAACTCTGGCACTCAAGGCTCACAGACGCCAGAGGCGACTTCATTGCAAACATTATCAAAATCTCAAACATAGCATCTCTAAACATGAACACACCCACACGCAATCCTTCAAATAAAAATCCTAAATCACCAGATATTTTCTAAGTTATCTCCAACTCTCTTCTCACCTATGAGGACTGGACTGGACATATAATACCACAACTTCTGACCACCTCCCAATCATCGTCATTCTTTTTACCACCTCCTAATTAGCTCCCAAAACCAGAAAAACCTTTACCAACCTCAAAAAAACCAATTGTACCAATAAAAAAACGAAATAGAAACAAAATTATTTAACATCTTAGCTTAAACATAAGTAAATAGAGGAACAAAACGTTTAGATATATCTGGAACACAGTTGTTTCACACAATATTCCAACCGGCCGTCATAGCAATTTTCAATTAAACCACTCCAGAAACTCATTGAAACATGAGACAATCTTTGCAAAACAAAACCATTTTTTGATTAAAAAAAAAACTTAACCACAACATCCATAACCAAATTCGCATGAAATCTGTTAAAATGACATTCTTACCTGGACTAATCACAAAGACAACTCTTTAAACCCTGGAAAACTTTTTAACCTTACCACATACCACCTTCCACTTACCACCTGCCGGCGTATAAAATTTTCTCCTACGCTAACGACACCACAGTCTACCAAAACAATATAGCCAAAATAGAATTAAACCTCACGGACAATAATACCTGAACTTTAATTACTTAAAATTATTAACAAAAAAATTAGCATAACACGTTTTTCTTCCTTTCCACAAGAATACAACTACAACCCAAAATTGATCATAAACAACCAATGTTTACCGCTAAACATAAAGCTTAACAACCGCAAAATCGCGAGTGTTATTTTTTAGCCAAAACTCACTTTTAATAACCACGATCAACAAAAAAGGTGTTGGTATCATTAAAAGTGAGTTTTGGTTGGAAAGCCAAAATTTTTTTAAACTTACAAAGTGCATAGGGCCTCCTTTTTGTGAAAATTCGTTGTCCAATCTATAGATATCCAGCAATTTTTTTAAAATTTCAAGCCCTTTATGATATTCCCCTATCTGTAAGCTTTGCAATGATATCTCATTTAGCCCAATCCTTCGCGGTTGAGGAAAAAGGCCATCCCTCCTTTCAGTTAAAAAAAACGTCGTCCAGCATAAAGATGTCCATGTTCATTTTTTCAAAAAACACTATAAACTTCCAAAATCAATAGGTTCCTTTTTTATAAAAAATGCGTTGTCTAGTCTAAGTATGTCCATGTATTTTTTTTTCAAAAAATTTAACTTTTTTACTACGTTCCGGCCAGTGTAAGTTTTGCAACAGATATTGCATTTAGCCCGATCCCTTTTGTTGTTAAGGAGAAAGGTCATCCCTATTTTTAGTAAACAAAACGTTGTCCAGCATAAAGATATCCATGTTCATTTTTCCAAAAAACATGATATTGTGGCTTTACAATGGCTTATTACTCTTACCAATAAGTTTAAGCCAATTCGAAAACAAAAAATTTTTTAACTTCAAACATCGATAGGTTTCTCTTTTAGTGAAAATGCGTTGTCGAGTCTAAAGATGTTCATGTAATTTTTTTTTCAAAATTTCAACCCTTTTTATGACATTTCGGCCAAATGTAAGTTCTGGATAGATATCTCATTTAGCCCAATCCCTTTTGTGGTTCAGGAACAAGGTCATTCCTCCTTTTAGTAAAAAAAAACGTTGTCCAGAAGAAAGCTGTCCATGTTTATTTTTCCAAAAATCATGATATTCTGGATTTAAATTGCCTAATTACTCTTTCCAAAAAGTTTGAGCCCATTCTGAGTCAAAAATTGTTTTAAGTTCCAAAATCCATAGGGTCCCCCCTCTGGTGAATTCTTGTGTTGTCCAGTATAAAGATGTCCATATAAGTTGTTTCAAAATTTCAATCCCTTTACGACATTCCCTGGGGTATAAGCTTTCCAACGATACCTCATTCACCTTAATCCGTCGGGTGGTTAGGGAAGGAGTTAGCAAACACACAGACAGACACACACACACACACACACACACAACACACACACACACACACACACACACACACACACACACACACACACACACACACACATACACACACACACACACACACACACACACACACACACACACACACACACACACACACACACACACACACACACACACACACACACACACACACACACACACACACACACACACACACACACACACACACACACACACACACACACACACACACACACACACACACACACACACACACACACACACACACACACACACACACACACACACACACACACACACACACACACACACACACACACACACACA